>PVIY010005566.1:0-81455 GCA_004026745.1 Myrmecophaga tridactyla
GCCCCCACCCCCACACTGACCCAGACGTCACTCACATCCCAATGCAAGGTTTCCCCATTTATGATGCAGAAGTGTAGGCCTTGCCCAAAAACCCTCCCTTCCACCCAGCCAGAATCAAGGAGGAGGCCTATCAGTGTTGCTCTCGCCCTGAAGGGGGTGATAGGATGCTAGTGTCCAGGATGAGGAAGGCTTCTGGAGTGCCCATCACCATCCTCCCCACTCTCCCATATGCAGAATGTTTAATGAAAGTGGCATTGAGGAGAATATATTCTGGGTGACCCAGCAGGCCCAGGTTCCAGAAGTTGGGCACATGAAACTTAGAGTGGGATCCTCTGGCCAACATGCCCAAAAGCCAACCCAACTTTCAGGTGCCTCTGTCCACCCCACCCAGCCCCCATACCTCCACGGCACCTGGTCAGTTCATGAATGAAAGTCTCTACTCCTACCCTACCCCTCAGCTTGGCAAACACCAGAATGGCTGGGGCCAGGATGCTGATGCCCATGTGTCAGGCCAGGGACTCACCAATCATTGCCATCTGCCCCATAGTTTGTGGAGATGCGCAGAGATGGCTACTAAGATAGTCAAGCCCCAGGGGCAACTTCATGTCCTAACTCCCAGCAAAGAAAAAAAAAAAACAATTGATGGGCTGTTTTAGTTTCCTCATTACTAAAGCAAATACCATGCAATGGGTTGGCTTAAACAATGGGAATTTATTGACTCACAGTTTTGAGGCTAGGGGAACTCCAATATCAAGCTGTCATCAAGGCAATGCTTTCCCCCAAAAGACTGTGGCATTCTGGGGCTGGCTGCTACTGATCCCTGGTCCTTGGTTTTTCTGTCACATGACAATGTACATGGTGGCCTTTCTTGGCTTCTCCTTTCTCCTCTGAGTTCCACTGATGTTCTGCTTCTGGCTGCTTCCTCTTGCTTTCTCTCTCTCTGTGGCCTTCTTTATAAGGCTTTCAGGATTAAGACCCATCCTCTTTGAGGTGGGCCACAACTTAACTGAATAACCTCATCAAAAAGTCCTATTTACAAGGTTTCACACTCACAAGAACGTATTAAGTTAAAAACATGTTTTTTCAGGGTACCTAGTCCTAAACTACTACAAGGGCTACCACTGAACCTGATCTTGTGGATTGGGTTTCCTTCCAGGAGCTGGGCAGAGTCAGACACCAGGAATCTGGGCTTGGGTGAAGCCATAGGCAGCCTCCTTCTCCAAGCAGCCAAGGGCATCTCCTCCTGGACCAAGGCCTGGGTGGGGCTAAGCCTGGAGTACCTGGAGGCCCTGATCTTTTGACCTTTCTCCATAAAGGACAGCTGAGCTTGAGGAGTGGAGCCAGAGGAGGGGGGGAGGGGGAGGGGGGGAGGGGGGATGAAGTTCCCATGGGCATGGTATAGACGTGGGGTCACTGCCAAATAGTTTCTCTCTGCCTTTTCTTGGGGTGCTGAGGGATGATGGGGGCCTATAGAGGACTATGTGGGAGGTGATTACTCAGGTTTAGGATCAGGTATGAGCTACAATTAAAAGTCTTCCTTAGTTAAGGATGATATCATCCATATTTTGAAACTTCAACTTCTGTGTGAGACTAAAGGGAGAGATGTATATTTGGTGCAAAATTTTTATTTTGGGTAGTGCATTTCCTAATTTAACTTGTATGGTCAGTTTAGTTGAACACCATAAGTACAGGGAATCTTGAAGAGAGCATGTGATTTTGTTGGTTTGCCCAGGATAGTGTGATGCTCTGATATATCCCAGGGTGATTTGGACAGTGAATAAAGAAGTATTTGCAAAGTCCCCTTGGGGGAATGGGAAGAAAGAGGGAAACATTCAACTTCCCCATTTGGAGAATTTCTGATATTCTCACAAGCAGTGGGGACAACCAATAGACAGAGCCCTTGATCTTGGGGTATGCCCATATGAAACTTATCCCTGCAAAGGATAGGCTAAGCCTACTTAAAATTAGACCTAAGAGTCACCCCCACAGAACCTTTTTTGTTGCTCAGATGTGGCCTCTCTCTTTCTAAGCCAACACGGCAAGTGACCTCACTGCCCTCCCCCATACATGGGACATGGCTCCCAGGGGTGTAAATGTCCCTGGCAACATGGGACAGAAATCCCGGGATGAGCCAAGACCCAGCATCAAGTGACTGAGAAAACCTTCTCGACCAAAAGGGGAAAGAGAGAAATGAGACAAAATAAAGTTTCAGTGGCTGAGAGATTTCAAACAGATCTGAGAGGTTACCCTGGAGGTTATTCTTACACATTATATATTTATCCCCTTTTTAGTTTATGGTGTACTGGAGTGACTAGAGGGAAGTACCTGAAACTGTCGAGCTGTGTTCCAGTAACCTTGTTTCTTAAGGATGATTGTATGATGATATAGCTTTTACAATGTGACTGTGTGATTGTGAAAACCTTGTGTCTGATGCTCTTTTTATCTAGGGTACAGACAGATGAGTAAAAAATATGGATAAAAAATAAATAATAGGGGAATAAAGGGTAAAATAAATTGAGTTGATTGAAATATCAGTGGTCTAGGAGAGGGAGGTGTAAGGGGTATGGTATGTGTGTTTTTTCTTTTTTCTTTCTTGTGCTGGAGTGATGCAAATGTTCAAAAATTATCATGGTGATGAATACACAACTATGTGATGATTCTGTGAGCCATTAATTGTATACCATGTATGGAATGCTTGAATGTCAAGAATGTTTGTATGTTAAGTTTTTACAATAAAAAAAAAAAAGAATCCTCCTGTTCTAGTTTGCAAGCTTCCAGAATGCGATATACCAGAAACAGAAAGTCTTTAAAAAAGAGGACTTTATTAAGTTGCAAGTTTACAGTTCTGAGGCCATGAAAATGTCCAAATTAAGGCAAGGCTATGAAAATGTCCAAATTAAGGCACCAACAAGCAGTTACCTTCACTCAAGAAAGGCCGATGATGTTCAGGGTTTCTCTCTCAGCTGGAAGGGCACACAGCGAATTCTGCTAGCTTTCTTTCCCGGCTTCTTATTTCATGAAGCTCCCCGGGGGGCGTTTTCCTTCTTCATCTCCAAAGGTCTCTGGCTACATGGGCTCTAAAGCTTTTTCCTGAACAGTTCCTTCTTAAAGGGCTCCAGTAAGCAACCTCACCTTGAATGGGTGGAGACACATCTCCATGGAAACCATCTAACCAAAAGTTACCACCCACATTTGGGTGGGTCACATCTCTATGGGAACAATCAAAAAGCCCCCACCCAGAAATATTGAATGGAGATTAAAGGACGTGGCTTTTCTGGGATCCACAACAGATTCAAAATGGCACAGTTCCCTACACACACCATGCATGCACACATGAATGCACACATACATGGGTCTATTAATGAGAACTTGGTATTCTTAGTTCCTGACAATAGACAGGATAAAGGGTGGAATCTAGGGTGGGACTGATAGCAGCTTGGGTTTTGATTTCCCGTCTGAACTCTGGAGACCTACTGAGATGGAGCAAGAGTGTACAGCTGCTTTACCCATAGGCAGGAGTGGCCCACTCTGTTGGGGATAGGAGAGGTGAGCTGGAAATCCCACTGCCCCAGGCCCACAGGTACATAGGTGTCAGAAGCTAGAAGCATGGCTGGTTGCCTATGCAGGCAGAGAAACAAGGGCCCATGGGCCCAGTCCACCATCCCTACCCAAACAGAAAGGACAGAGCACAGGTAGAAAAGGGTTGTAGCAAGCTGGCCCGGACAGGGTCAGCACATCTGGCTGTGGGCACACTTCCTGTGTGGTATGTCATGGCAGCTGCATGGGGAGAAAAGCTCTGTTGTTTCTTGGCTGAGCCAGGGTTGCCTAAAGGCTTGGCTTCTGGCCGCTGTGAACTGGGGGACGATGAGGGGCACACCCAGCCTGCATTTGTGCTGCCCACTCCCATGATGTTAATACCCAAGGAGAGAGTCCAGGGACTTCTTAGGCTGAACCACAGACCCAGCTCCCACTGTAGGAATGGGACAAGCCCAGTTGAGAGCCATGAACTTGAAGCTTTGAATGCCAGCTGGAACTTCCTTCAAGCCACCCTTTCCTGATGCTCCCCTTGGCCTTTATTTTCTTGTCTCTTTGTTTTCTGTGTGCATCATCCCATGGGGCTGTGATAGAGAAAGAACTGGCCATGTGGGAATAATCTCAGTGTATGCATCACACTCACCCACTACCCAGCTCACCTGGGGCCCCCTCTTCTTCCCTGACTCCTTAATGGGAGTCCTGTCATCTCTCACCTTCCTCAGATCCCACCCTTTCTTGGCAGACCACACCCCTTCCTTCTGTGCAGCCCCTGTCCTCATGTGTTATGTTCTCTGTGTACCCTGTGTATACCCTGGCAGAGTGAGCCCCACCTTTAGCCTTTCTGTTCAGAACCCCCATGACAGGTGGGGACTTTCTCCAAAGATCCCTGACCTGCCAGACCTACCTAACCCATCCTGCAACTCTTTCCCTGTGTCTTGTTTCCTTGACACAGCGACTGCCCCTCTGGCCCCTCTGACCCCCTCTGGCCCTGTGGCCCTATGTCCCTTAAAAGTCCTGTCCTGGGCAGTTGCACCCCTTGTCTTCCTTTTCTCCTCTGCTGCAGCAGAGAAACACAGCTTTCCTTGTCCAGACAACCTTTACCAGGCACTACAGGCCAAGGCTGGAAAAAGATGGCGCCAGGCCACTGGGCCCTAGGACCTCCAATGCCAAGAAGGCTCCTCAGGAACTCCCTTAGCCTGGGGCTGTGTAATAGGAGTCAGACTCAGGGATGTAAAGGCCTGGGTGGTTAGGAGAACACAAAAGAATCACAAAAGGTTGCATACTGTATTAGAAATCATTCTTCTCCGATATCCTTGATTTAACTACCCCATGCTGACCATCCATCTTCGATCCCTCCAATCATCTATGAGCTATATCTCCATGGGTATCTCACAGACACTTTCAAATCAAAATGACAAACTGAGTGGAGTCAGAAATCCATAGATTTCAACTATTTAATATCATTTGCTGTTGGTAGCAGTCCAGGGTGCCCTGTGCTGTGAAAAGCTTTGGTTCTCAAGGGCCTAGTGCCCAGGCATCAGTAATTTTTCGTGGATCATGGCATGTCATCCATTACACAGATTTTCACTTCCTTAAAGAGGTCGTGGAACTCAGAGTTGTCTAATGCCTTCTCCACGTGTTCTGCGGTGATGTGCTTCCTATGGTTTTTGCAGGCCTCATTGTTTGCCGGCTTCAGGATGTAGGCCAGCAGGTATTCAATCCAAGCAACCAGGAAATCGAGTGCCGATATGCATAGGCACTGGGCATAGCGGTTTTCCCAAAGGATGCAGGGCATGCAGTTGGCAGGAGAGCACATCTTGGCTCTTGCAGAGTGGAAGGGAGTCAGCTTCCTACGTCTATAGGATCTTTGATTGTTCCTTTTTCTCGACATGGGGTTTGTTAGGTTTATTTCCGATGAGCCTTGCTTGATGGTCCTGCTGGCTGTGCTTCTCAGTCTGGTCCACTTTATTTTCCTGCCCCAGCCCTTCATTGGTCAGGGAGCAGCCTTTGTTGATGCCCTAGGCTTTGTGATGCCATTGGTGTCCACTTGGCTGTGATCAGGCCTGGGCCTGGCAATTTCCTTGTTGGGAACCTGGTCACCTTAATGACTGGACTTTCTCTTTAAGGGAGCTATAACCTTCTATTTGAAATTTTTGAAAACAGTTTTTATTGTGAAATATATATACTAAAAAGCAAAAAATGTCAAAGTACATTGTAACAAGTAGTTACAGAACAGATTTCAGAGTTTGGTATGGGTTAAAGTTCCACAATTTTAGGTTTTTAATTCTAGCTGCTCTAAAATACTGGAGACTACAAGAAATATCAATATAATGATTCAGCAGTCATACTCATTTGTTACACCCTACCTTCTCTGTATAACTCTGCCTTCTTCTTTGGCCCTTCTCCCAATCTTTAGGGTTATTTGGACTTTGCCCATTCTTTTTCATGTGGGAAAGGGGTGTTGGCAATATGGGATAGGGGGACAGAACTAGTTGATGTTCTTGGAGAGGCTGGTTCCTCTGGATTTCCGGACTTATCTGGCCTAAGAATCCATCTAGAGGTTGTAGGTTTCTGGAAAGTAATCTTCTTAGTGAAACTTTTGTAGAATCTCAGCTAGAGCCCTAGGTGTTCTTTAAGGTTAACAGGAATGGTTTTGATTGGGGGTTGGCAAACTATGCTAATAAGCAATATCTAGCTGAAGCTATTGTACGAGTAGCCTCCAGAAGAGCCTCTTGACTCTATCTGAACTCTCTTTGCCACTGATACCTTATTTTGTTACATTTCTTTTCCCCCTTTTGGTCAGGAAGGCATTATCGATCCCAAGGTACCAGGGCCATTGACTTTAACATTGTGTAATGGAAAATGTTCCCATTACTAGATGACACCATTCCAGGTTATCTGATTCTAAACTTGCATCGATTCTCTTTGAATTCCTTTACATCCTTTATAAGTTGTAGGACAGTGATAGATGTAGACAATATCCTGTTCAGTAGAGGTTCAATTGTCTCCCCTCTCATGCTGTAAGAAAACCAGTTTTCCCTCTATTTGCATATCATTTCGGTATTCATGATCAATATACTTGCGTCTGTTATTAGAATTCACTTTTGAACCAGTTATATATCTGCCATACTCTCATGAGTTAAAATCTTTTAATATGTGTTTATTTCCTATCTATATGAGTGTGATTATACACTAAGAAATACATTTTAACCATTTAGAAGTCATAACGGAATGTTCAGTGGATTCACCTATCAGAGGCAAGTAAATATCATTGACAGAAAAGTGTCCCTTATGCATAGTTAATGATCAGGTGAGTCTTTTGCTGGCTCTCCTTAGGTGACTCCAAAGTGCCAGCAGAACTTTGCTGACTCTCTGTTTTCCTCATTTGAATTTCCCTCTCTACTAATTTTGTATTTCTGTTTCGTTTTGGTTCAGTTACAGCCAGTAAGTTATTCCCCATTTTTTACAGCAATGGTTGAAATTTAAGTTTTATGGTCTGAACATTTGTAGATCTCTCTAAATTTATCCATGCTTTGTAGAGATCTAGTCCCCATTGGGTGTAAAACAATAGAGAATCTGGTTTATCAGTCTTGTTTGCATATTTGTCTATTCTGAAGCTCAAATTAAACTTTCATGCATTCTGAGAGAAGAGCTCTTTGACAATTGAACTTTAGAAATTTTATGTTTCTATGCTTAATTTTTTGACCTAAGGTTGAAATTGTAGAATTGAAGCTTTAAGCTCAATTTTTCATGTCTACATATATATCATTCAGAAACATCTTTAACTCAGATTATGTGAGTGTGTAATGTTTTTCTAACTCTGAATGGTAGTAATATCTTAGATTATAAAGAATCTTAAATGAGTTGTGTTGTGATTGGCATATATAAATAAACAATTGCTTATATAATTTGAATATTCTTAAATTCCCTGAAAATAAGGACATTGTACTACTGATACTTTAAACTTGCTAGATTACTTATATTCTCCCAGAAACCAACCCACAACCATTTTAAGAATTAAAATTCACATAATTTATCTAAATTTTTGCAAAAGACAAGGCCAGTTTAATCTTTTGGGTTAAATGAAGACAGCTATATCTTCTTTGCTTTATCGATCTTAAGTACCTACAAGCATACTGTTTATTTTTTTTAATTTTTTCATTAATTTAAAATTTTTTTTAAAAATATGACAACAAAGAAACACATTCTTAACATATGATCATTCCGTTCTACATATATAATCAGTAATTCATAATATCATCACATAGTTGCATGTTCATCATCATGATCATTTCTTAGAAGCATACTGTTTTATACAGTATAGGTATGTTTTTTTCTAAACTTATATATGTATGCTCATCAAATATGATAGAACTACTTTTACTTAATGATTAAGATTATAAGTAACATAAATCTATGTTTAACCAAATTGAATCATTTTTCTGGCAAACTTGTATTTCTACAGGAATAAGGTTTTATGTATGTCACCTTGAAGAGAATTCCCAAGATCTATAGATAACCCAAAATCTTGCACTGACATTCTATTGAGTTAATTAATGGACATTTTTTAAATGCCTGGATCATTTCAAAGTAAGATAGAATACTGAAGCATGATTACTACACATAATTTTAGTTTATGTACTTTTGGTTTTTATTTGTACGTGCCACAAAGAGTCTATATCTTAGGGTCTGTCACTGAGAATGTTCATTTCTGTACATTGAGAAGTTGCATAAGGGATGTGTGTTGCTAAATAAAGCTGGGTTAGGTGTATACATGTGTTTCATTAGTCTGATAAAGTGACAGGAAGTTCATATTACCCACTTCCTCACTTTCTCTGTGAAATACATGACTTCTCTTAAGAGTTATAATTAATATTTGTGAATGAGACCCTAGATAATTAGACATGGGTTTTTTGCATATGATTAAGGGCAAAAATGCAGAATGTATCTTTCCTGAAGTAAAATAACTTGTTCTAGAATGGAAAAAAGGATGGTGAAGGACAACACTGAGTAGATGTAGAAAGCAGTAGAAGGTTCACAGAAAGAGAATCTGGAAGGGAACAAATTTGTGTCAGAATTTTGCCAAATCTGGCTTAGTTTTTATTGGGTTTATTCATAAGATTTACAGAAAGAGCTTAACGGTCCTGTAGAATGAAATACTGTGATGTGAACCTGGAGTTTGGTTTCCTTTTTGGCAAAACAACAAAGTGTTTGCAGAGTATTCATCTGCTCTTAATAAGAGTTTGTAAATGTTTACTCTTCCTATAGCTGCTGTAAAATATTACCACCTTGATGGCTTTAAACAGCATGTATTTATTTAATCTCTTTTAGTTCTGGAGTTCAGAAGTCTGAACTCCGTTTCACTGAAGCAAAGTGAGGGTGTCAATTGGTCCACACTCCCTTAGGCTCTAGGGGAGAATCTGCTTCCTGCCTTTTCCTGCTCCTGGAGCGCCATTTATGGCTTTCCTTGGCTCCTGTCCCCTTCCACCATCTTCAGAGCCAGCTGTGGAGCATCTGGCTTCAGTTGTCACATTGCCTTCTTCTTCTGTACTCAAATATGTCCCCTGTCTTCCTGTTATAAGGACATGTGGGGTTACATTTTTCCCAATGTCCTTAAAACTTCTCAAGTTCCTTGACTTAATGACACAGCAAAGTCCTTTTTGCCACACAGAGTAACATGCACAGGCTCTGGGGATTAAGCCTTGAATATCTTTGGGGACCTACAACCTCACCCATTTAAATTGTCCATAGAGCAGTGTGATGGTTTGAAAGGAAGTATGCCCCCTAGAAAAGCCATGTTTTAATCAAAATCCCATTTCATAAAGGTAAAATAATCCCTATTCAATACTGTATGTTTGAAACTGTAATCAGATCATCTCCCTGGATGATGTGATTTAGTCAAAAGTGGTCGTTAAACTGGATTAGGTTGAGGCATGTCTCCACCCATTTGGGTGGGTCTTGATTGGTTTATTGGAGGTAATAAAAGAGGAAACATTTTGGAGAATGGAGATTCAGAGAGAGCAGAGAAGAACGACATAGCCACGAGAAGCAGAGTTCACCAGCCAGCGACCTTTGAAGATCAAAAAGGAAAATACCTCCCAGGGAGCTTCATGAAACAGGAAGCCAGGAGAAGAAGCTAGCAGATGACGCTGTGTTCACCATGTGCCCTTCCAGATGAGAGAGGAACCCTGACTGTGTTCGCCATGTGCGTTTCCAGACGAGAGAGAAACTCTGTTTACCATGTGCCCTTCCACTTGAGACAGAAATTGTGAACTTCATCAGCCTTCTTGAACCAAGGTATCTTTCCCTGGATGCCTTTGATTGGACATTTCTATAGACTTGTTTTAATTGGGACATTTTTTTGGCCTTAGAAC
Organism: Myrmecophaga tridactyla; assembly: GCA_004026745.1. Taxonomy (NCBI): domain Eukaryota; kingdom Metazoa; phylum Chordata; class Mammalia; order Pilosa; family Myrmecophagidae; genus Myrmecophaga; species Myrmecophaga tridactyla. Next base: position 9,909 of record PVIY010005566.1, read on the forward strand.
TGTAAAGTAGCAATTTTTTAAATTCTTCTTTTTAAATGCCATTCTGTTTCTGGTACATCACATTCCGGCAGCTAGCAAACTAGAACAAGCAGCTTCTGCATCTCACCAGAATAACTCTTTGTTCTGACTGCATCATGTCCTTGATTATTCTCTTTGAAATAAAAGAAAAACAAAAATTCCAGGTTTCTAAATGTAAGGACATTTATGTTTATTTAAATATTGTATTGTCACTTCAGTAAGATAGTCATGTTACAAACACAGATGATCATAAATGTTCAAATCTCTTGCCAATGTTTTATTTTTGCCTTTCCATAATTGAATCCTCAATGAATAATGAAATGAAATGTAATAAAATTAAGCTTTTACAATATCTTTTGTACCTAAAACTGTCTTTGAGCTTTTCCGGAGGACACTTAGAAAGTAAAAACACAAAACAAAGCAAAACTTGTTCTTTCACCTTATGGAAAGAGAGGTGTTAGACAAAACTAGCTTTATTTTCCATGTTCATATTCATGAGTTTGTGGGGAAAACTGTCAAATTAAGAGAAGTGCTCAGCCCTCCCTTGATCACATTTGAATAGGGGAAATGTTATTAATGGGAAGTTCCTGGAAATTTTTCAGTGCCCAAACTGTCCACAGTGTCTTTCTATTGAACAGAGTTGTGGCAGTGCTTTCCCTGATGATAGTCAGCTATAATACTATAGGGTCATCAGTTATAGTCTCAGTTCTACTTTTTTTATGTTCGGTCACAACCTCATTTTCCAATTAGAATTTGGTGTTCTCTAGGCCAATCTTTTCAGTTGAGGATGCAAATCAAATTTAGCAATGGAGCTTTATTAAATACAAATGTGTAGGACCTACTCCAGACTTCTTTGAAAACAGTCATAATCATTACACCTATAGATATTTTATTCAAAACACTTTCTTTGGATTGGCTTTATTATACTGTTTTGCATGTCACAATAATAACCAAACTTCCTTTTCTTCATTTGAATTATTCCTGTTAGGCACTCCCATCAGATTTTCCACTGCTGACAATTATCAGATAATAAGTTACCTACAGCTATTTAAAGTCTCAGTGTCCCAGGAGGCTCTACAATCAGCTATAGGTCAGAGTTCTTGTCTTCAGCAAACAAGAACTTTCTCAGAGCCCAGAGGAAAAGGAAAGTACTTCAGTTACTTCAAAGAGTTGGCACTTGGGTAAAGGCTTCCAGCGTCTGTGCATAATCATCTTAGACCATAGCAGAGGGCGGTCCCGGTGTTTGCCAGTTTAATCATTACTTTAGTAGAGGAAGACTTTAGGAGTTCCCTAAAATCCTCATCCCCAAGTATAAACTTTTTTTTTTTCACATGGGCAGTCTCCGGGAATTGAACCCAGGTCTCCAGCACAGCAGGCAAGAACTCTGCCACTGTAGCCACTGTTGCCTGCCCCCAAAGTATAAACTTTTAAAATGTGATCTACAATGACAGATATTGAAATAGTGTTACCTTTAAGGAAGGGTATGAGGGAGCCTCCTGGGGTGCTACAAATACCTGGGGAGCTAGAAATACCTTGATCTAGGTGTTGAGTTTCATGGATCTATTCATCAAGCTGTTAGTTGTATGTTTAATATATATTTTTTTAATCGAGGTACATTTTAAGACTATATTTAAAAAATTTTTTGACAACACTCCAGGAACTTAGGCTTTCAAAATGTGAACATAGACTTATAATTTATATTTAAAATTCCTCCTTAAATATAAAATAAATAATTTGAACTTTTTATATCATAAAGATCAAGTCATATTTACTTTGCTTGGTTTATGACATGATGCAATGACTTTTCATCTCTGAGGTAGCTACGCTGAGGAAGATGGCCTTTCATACATTTTCATCTTGTGCCATCCTTTCTCATCTTCTCAGATGTCAAATGAAAGCTGTTCCTATGCTAAGCAGAAAGAAAAATAAACATCTCCTTGGTATTTGTAGTCAATATTAGGACCTGAGAAACTACATTACAGCAGGGAGCTCAATCTATTCCTATAGAACAAGTACTTCCATTTTGTATCATGCTAGCTTCACACAAAAGTATTCCAGAAAGCGCATTCACACGCTGAGAACACCCTGGGATTTTCTCCAGATAATTACTGATTTCTTTACTGAGGGACATTCCCTAAATCCATAAGAAAAAGGAGACAAATTTATCTTTTAAAAAGAACTACAATTAATAAATACTTATGCAGCCTGTGTATCACTAAACTATAATATGATTAACATAAGGCAGAAGTTTAGGCAGAACCGAGTTAAAGCTACCACCATAGTTATCAGATCGTCAAGACTCAAGTCAACATTGGCAATGAAACAAACACAGCACTTCTATCTGGACCAGTCAATGGGGGGGGGGGAATCATGTTATTTATTTAAACAGCTACAACTCACTGTGACATTCAGAGCAGAGAGACAGAAACTGCCCTTTCTAGGATTCCAGACACAACCACTGAATGTGGAGGCTTGTAAACCATTCCACTGGAAGACCACAGGCCTATTCTTTCATTTAAATGCAAATCAGTTGATTCAATTTAGTTGCTGCTTAAGAGAAGTACTAAATACATTCTGCAAAAAATAAGCCTCTATTAAAAATGGTCAAAGCTGAATGTAATATTGATCAGGTAAGAAAGGCAAAAAGCATTAAATATATGTTCTTCCAAACAAGCCCCTTAAATATAAAAAATGTTGAAAAACTGCAACTCGAGAGAATTAGAGTGAAATAGGCGAATCATGTCTTCCTATTATTATGAAAATAATTTTGATCTCACAAAGGCCCTGGCAGTGTCTCAAGAACCATCATAGGTCCATGGGTTACATTTTGAAAACTGCCGGTCTAATCTAAGGCCTGACTTTAACAACAACAAAAAGTCCATGTAAAAGGAGCCTTAATTTTCATTTAAAGAGGAACCAAGATCCACACATACACACACAAATCACTGGGTCAAACACGCCCACCTTCATCTTTAATAAGCCAAAAACAGCCATGCATTCATGGCCAAGTTCAAAAAAATATTGTCGGTTCCGCTCAGATTGTTGTTAAGATATATTCATTTGTAGATCATAAAACTAAGAAACCCGTTAGTTAAATGCACACGCTTTAGTTTCCTTTCCAACATTTGCTTGATCTTCTTTGTACTGAGCTGGCTGTCTTCTTTACTTTGGCACAGCATTGGTATAGACTAGAGAATGGCAGGGGGCTAACTAATAGCCCACACACTCAAATTAGGAACACGTTAGCTACTTATGGAACAGCTGCTCTATTTCTGACTATGTAACAGCTCTGATAAGTTCCAGGGAAACAGAGGGAGAAAACTCTCTCTGTAACACAGTAATAGCAACATTATTACCTTACACTTAGCACTTCACATTTTACAAAGTACTTTGATACACACCATCTCATTTCATCCCTTTAAAGCCCTTGGAGAAGGACAGAACAAATAATATTAGTCTTATTGATCTAGACTAATCATTATTTAGCCTTAGGAGCTAGGACCTAAAATCATTGTTCTTTTAGCAAAGAGAAGGGGTTGAATGGCTATTGTATCAGTAAACAATCAGAGCAATTTATTAAATCATTAACATCTTAAATTAAATTAACTCAGGCAATTACTGTCTTTTCTGCCAAAGTTGGTGGTATGAAAATAAATGATTAAACTGCATGAGCCTATTTGATGAATAAATACAGTTAAAAAGTTTAAAATATTAGTTGGCTTTAGGTGAACTTAGGGCCTGTAGCAATTTATGATAAACAGGGTTTCACAAACATCTTTTTCTGAAGGACTAGATAATAGTTCACAAAGTGGGCTAAACGATTTCTGCCTCAAGTACCAAGTCTGACATTGTAGTCTGAAAGCAGCAATAAACCATATATAATTAAATATGCTTGACTGTATTCTAATAAACCTTTATTTACAAAAACAGATATGGAGGGGGGCAGATTTGTCATAAATGACATGGTTTGCCCACTCATGGTGTTTTGGTTTGCTAGCAGCCAGAATGAGATATACCAGAGCTGGGTGGCTTTTTAAAAGGGGAATTTAATAAGTTACAACTTTACAGTTCTAAGGCTATGAAAATGTCCAAATTAAGGCATCAGAGGAATTATACCTTAACTCCAAAGAAAGGGCTGACGAAGTTAAGGGTTTCTCTCTCAGCTGGGAGGGCACATGACAAGAGCTTTCTCTCCTCATTTCCTAAGGCTTCTTCAATGGCTTTGCTGGGGCTCTGTCCATTCTGTTGGCTCTGTTGGTTCTGGTGGCTCTAAAGCTTTTTCCAAAATAGTTCCCTCTTAAAAGATTCCAGTAAGCAACCCCACCTTGATTGGGTAGAGACACATCTCCATGGAAACCATCTAATCAAAAGTTACCACCCATAGTTGGGTGGGCTACATCTCCATGGAAACAATAAAAAGATTCCACCCAGCAACATTGAATGAGGATTAAAGGACATGGCTTTTCTGGAGTACATAATAGCTTCAAACCAGCACACATGGTATAAGTCATACAACTTTGTGGATAAATCAGAATGAGCATGTGTGTGCACGCATGCACATGCACATGTATATGTTCAATGGAAATGAGAGGATTCCAACTGCATGTCGATATTTGCCTATTCAATAATTGTTGAAGTTACAGTAAATTTTTGGTTGTTGGTACGGTACTTACATGAGGATATAACTAAGTAAGTTGTTTAAATCCAGGCATGAGTATTATTTTCCAGCTCCCCAGGTGATTCTGGGATGCAGCCATGTTTGAGAGCCAGGGTCTTAACACAGTACTTCTCAAACTTCGGCTTATAGTGAAATGTAACAGGAAAGAGTTGAGGTAATAACTGAACTCTTGGGTATAAAGAAACCAGAAATTGATAGTTTGGAAAATTCTGGGCCTCCAGAAAGGGATACTCCAGAGAATAGTGCCCCATGTGATGATTTAACCAAGCATGGAACCAGTCAGCCATTTCAGAAAAAGCCAGGATTGGAGATGGAGTTATCCAAGGAAGGATTTGTGGAAAGTGCTATTGTCTGATGGGCATAATCCCAGTGTGCTGCATAGAAAACCAACAAGAGTGTTTTGGGATTTGCATAAACAAAACTATTGCCAATCTGGACTTGGGAAAGAAAAGGGACAAATTGAAGGAAAAATACCTTCAAAGGCAGAACCATGGAAGCTAAGGTCTGACGCCAAGAAACCTCAGGCCAGAAGAGTGAACCCACCCATGCACTTGGAGAGGGTGAGTTTGTCCTGAAGGCAGAGGGCAGGCCTTCTGCCTAGATGTTCTGGAAGAATTGTGCCCCAGGCTTTCAAGAGAGTGAAGCACATTCCTTGGGGATGGGGGAGCCGGGCTGCCACCTCATTGTTCCAGAGGGGTTGAACATGTGCTTTGGAAGTGGCAGAGATCTCAGGTGCTACCCCAATGTTTAGAGAGGGTGGAGCCAAGAAAAAGGCGCCCTCCCTAATGTCCCCCAAGGTTGCATTTGGAGAGAGTGCCAGGTAGCTGCTGTGTGGGCCCTTGGAAAGGGTGGGATTGCTGCTTTTTAAAGCCCCAAGGATAAATGATTCTCAGACTTTGAAATCTAATGGAGTTTGCCCTGCTGGTTTTAGGAACTGCTTGGGACCTTTCACCACTGTGTTCCTTCCAATTTCTCTCTATGGAAATGTAAACATGTATTCTATGACTGTCTCTCCTTTGTATGTTGACAGCAAATAACTTGTTCTGAGTTTTACAGGCCCAGAGCCAGAGGAGAATTTTGCCTTAGGACAGACCATGCCTGTAGCTGACTTTGATGAGATTTTGTACTGTTTCTGACCTTGTATTATTTGTATTTTTGATGAAATGGTTTAAGCCTTTGTGATATTGTAATGGAATGAATGTATTTTGCATTTGGAAAGAACATGTCCTTTTGGTGTCCAGAGGGTGGATTGTGCTGGTTTGAAACTGTCATGTACCCCAGAAAAGCCATGTTCTTTAGTCCTCACTCAATATTACTGGGTGGGACTTTTGTATTGTTTCCTTGGAGATGTGACCCACCCAATTGTGGGTGGTAACTTTTGATTATATGGTTTCCATGGAGATGTGTCTCTACCCCTTCAACGTGGGGTTCCTTACTGGAGCCCTTTAAGAGGGAACCATTTTGGAAAAAATTTCAGTGCCAACAGAGCCCACACAGCCAGAGACCTTTGGAGATAAAGAAAGAAAATGGCCTTAGAAAATATGTTTGAAACAAGAAGCCAGAGACCCTGGCAGATGCCAGCCACATGCCTTTCCAGCTGACAGAGGTGTTCCAAACTCACAGGCATTTCTTGAACCAAGGTATCTTTTGCTGGATGCCTTTGGACATTTATCTATTCATAAAACTGTAAACTTGCAACTTAATGATTTCCCTTTTTAAAAGCCATTCCATTCTGGTATACTATATTTCGGCAGCTTAACAAATAAAAACAGGTCTTACAAAACATTTTGATTCAGTAGATCAGGAGTGGGCTTGAGATGCTGCCTTTCTAACAAGCTCTCAGGTGCTGTTGATAACTGCTGGTCCACAGACCCCACTTTGACTAGCAAGGTCCTAGCATTGGCTTTCAATGTTGGGACTGCTTAGATTCTGCCCCTAGAGAAATTGAAGTAATCTGTCAGGGATGTGGCCTGGGCACTGGGATGTCTAGAAGCACCAGAGGTGATTTGAATGTGCAGCACAGCTTGAGAACCTTTGTGCTAAAGTGTGTGGTGTTCTATCAATTTTAGTCATTATATTCTTGGTAGCCCTAATGTGATTCCTTTTGCTCATCCTCAACCCATTCATTCTTACCCTTTTGAGGTCCAAACATCTGGACAGTGGTAGGGAGCAGTGTTAGTTTTTTGTCCTTTTGCTCTTTTCTATCTCTGAGGAATGGGAGGTAGTTCAGGACGGAAAGATGAGATTCGGGCAAGCTGAGTTTGGGAAGACCCAGCAAAACAGTGTTCATTTCAAGTGGTTTGACAGACGGCAAGGATTAGCATGGAAAGTTGTAACGGTAAAACTTGCCACCTTTCTTGGGCCTGAGTTGGGGCAGCGAAAACCACAATCTCCCTCCTGAGTGGTCGCAGCACCTAACAACTAAAGCACCTACCAAGCATTTTCACTTCTTAATATGCAAGGTGACGTGGTTCGCTAAAATACAAGCGAGACCCTCAATGGCAAAGAATGAGCATTAACTCTTTTTCCCAAAGCATAAACAATGTGAAGGAACTTAGAAGTGAGTGGATGATGATGTTGGTGATGATGATGATGATGATGATGACTGATAGTTAATACATTAACTACTTACTATGTGTCAGGCATTCTTCTAAGTGATATGTATATATAAGTCATATATGTCCTCTATCATGTTGAAGAAGTTTCCTTCTATTCATAGTTTTCTAAGTGTATTAATCAGGAAGGGGTCTGGATTTTGTCAAATACCTTTTCTGCATCAATTGAGATGATTTTTTCCTTCACTTTGTTAATATGCTGTATTACATTAATTGATTTTCTTATGTGGAACCACTCTTGCAGACCTGGGATAAAACCCACTTGATCATACCGTATAATCCTTTTAATGTGCTGTTCACTTTGGTTTATTAGTATTTTATTGAGGATTTTTGCATTCATAATCATAAGGGATATTGGTCCATAATTCCCTTTTCTTGTATTCTCTTCTGGCTTTGCTAAGAGGGTCATGTTGGCCTAACAGAATGAATTAGGGAGAGTTCCCTCCTCTTTAAGTTTTTGGAAAAGTTTGAGCAGTACGTACTGATGTTAATTCTTCTTGGAATGTTTGGGAAAATTCCCCTGCGAAGCTATCTGCTCCTGGGCTTTTCTTTGTTTGGAGGTTTTTTATACTAATACAATGTCTTTACTAATTTTTGTTTTGTTGAGATCTTCTATTTCTCCTTGGGTCAGTGTAGGTAGTGTGTGTGTTTCTAGGAATTTGTCCATTTCTTCTAGGTTACTTAACCTGGTGTACAGTTGTCAGTATCCTCTCATGGTCTTTTTTATTTCTGTAGGGTCACTAGTAACATTTCCCTTTTCATTTCTGATTTTAGTTATTTGTGTCCTCTCTCTTTTATTCTTTGTCAATCTAGCAAAAGCCTTGTCCATTTTATTGATTTCTTTAAAGAACTAACTTTTGGTTTTGTTGATTTTCTCTATTGTTTTTTATTCTCTATTTCATTTATATTTGGTATTTTCTTCCTTATGCTTGCTTGCATTTAGTTTGCACTTATCTAGATCCTCCAGTTTTGAAGTTAGGTCTCTGGTTTGAGATCTATCTTCTTTTCCAATGTAAGCATTTAGAACTATAAATTTCCCTCTTAGCACTATCTTTGCTGTATTCCATAAGTTTTGGTATGTTGTGTTGACATTTTCATTCACCTTAAAATATTTCCTAATCTCTCCTGTGATTTCTTCTTTGACTCATTTCTTGTTTAGGACTATGTTGTTTAATTTTCACATATTTGTGAATTTCCCATTTCTGTCTCTGTTATTGATTTCTAGTTTCATTTCCTTGTGGTCAGAGAAGATACATTGTATGATTTTAGTAATTTTAAATTTATTAAGACTTGTTTTGTGACTGAACATATGCTCTATCCTGTAGAGTAATCCATGTGCACTTGAGAAGAATTCGTATTGTCCTGCTACTGGGTGGAGCGTTCTATGTAGGTCTTTAGGGTCTATCTGGTTTACAGTATCCTTCAAGTCTTCTGTTTCCTTATTGATCTTCTTTTTAGATGTTCTATCCATTATTGAAAGTGGTGTATTAAAGTCCTCTACTAGGAATATAGAATCATCTATTTCTCTCTTCAAATTTGCCAATATCTGCTTCATATATTTTGGGGCTCTGCTGTTAGGTATATATATATTTAAAATTGTTATGTCTTTTTGTTGAATTAACTATTTTAGCAATGTATAATGACCTGATTTGTCCCTTGTAACAGGTTTTTTACTTAAAGTCCATATTATCTGATATCAATATAGCTTCCCCTGTTTTCTTTTAGTTACTACTTGCATGGTATATTTTTTCCATCTTTTCACTCTCAACCTGCTTATGTCTTGGAACTTAACATGCATCTCTTTTAAATAGCAGATAGCTGGGTTGTGTTTTTTTTTTATCCATTTGGCCAATATCTGCCCTTTGACAGGAGAGTTCGATCCATTTATATTTAAAGTAACAATTGATAATATATGAATTTCTTCTGCCATTTTTAAATTTATTCTTCGCAAATCTTATGCCTTTTTGACCCTTCATTCTTCCATTAAGGTAAGGCCTACTTTTATATTTATTTGATTTTTTGTGTGTTATACCCTATTGAATACCTTCCGATTTCTATCTGAATATATTTTTCATTTATTTTCCTTGTGGTTACCATGGGGTTACAATTTTAAATATTTAGCAATCATATTTTACTGGATACCAGCTTGACTTCAATAGCATATACATACACTTTTCCTATACTCCTCTGTCTCCCTTCCTTTTATTGTACTTGTTACTAATTCTATCTTTGTGCATTGTGTATCCAAACCCATAGATATATTATTACTTTTTTTTTTGTATGCTGCATGGCACATTTCATTCTTTTTCCATGTGAGTATCCCATTATTGCAGGACCATTTGTTGAAATTTTTGTTCGCTTGTTGTTTGTGTTTTGGGAAGTGCCTGGACCAAGAATCAAACCCGGTCTCCCGCATGGAAGGAGAGAATTCTACCACTGAACTACCCTTGCATTTCCTATCATTACTTTTTATGCATTTGCATTGTAGCACCTGTAAGAAGAAAGAAGTGGAGTTACATACCAAAAAATACAGTACAATCATTGTGGAATTTATAATTATTCAAATTGTTACCTTTTTCAGAGACCATTTGTTTTCTTTTATGCCACTTTGATCCACTGTCTAGTGTCCTTTCCTTTCATTATGAATAACTCCTTTAGTCTTGCTTGTAGGGCAGGTCTAGTGGTGATGAACTCCCTCAGCTTTTGTTTGTCTGGGAATGTTTTAATCTCTCCCTTACTTTTGAACAAAAGATCTCACCAGGCATAATTTGGTATGTTTGGTAATTGTTTTCTCTCAGCATTTAATAATAGCCAATAATAATTGAGTGCTTATTGTGTACTACTCCTTGAGCCAGTCACCCTACATGCATTAATAAATTTAATCTTCACATCAATCTAATGAGGTAAGTACTTTTAGTGTTCCTACTATACAAATGAGGAAACTGAGGCTTAAGTAATTTGCCAACTCTCAAGAGAAGGAGTCTAACCCAAGCCTATATTTCTTCACTGCTCAAATGCTTAGCTCCTTTCCTTGTCTTTCAAGCATTGGCACAATAGAAATGTTCAGGTTCAGCAGTCTATTTTAAGCAATGACCATGATTTATTGGTTGGAAAGATGTTGAGTTTTTATTTCAGTGTGACAAACCAGACCAGGGCTGTGTAAAGCTATTACACTTTGGCACTTGAACAAACATCTTGAGTACAAAACATCACTTAAAATGACAGTTGACCTGCTGTTTTCGCTTCCATAAAAAGGATCCCAGTAATATGGATACTATAGAAAAATAGAAATGCTCTTCTGTAAATATGAGTAAACTCTTGGACTCATTAATATTGTCTCTTATGAAGCCGCAGATTGGTGCCTGGCAAAGTCAATTTTTCAGTTCCAGTTCACTACAATAAAGCTTTTCCAAAGAGAAATTTTTTATCCTTTAAGTGGTTTCTAAGACTCAGTTACCATGAAAACCAGGAAGCTTCAAAGAATGCCAGGACTGCGTATTAGATGTGTAAAGTAAAAACATCTAGCTGCAAGTTAGATTTAGTTCTTTGCAGGGCGTGTTAAGTTAGTTTCTTTTATAAAGCTACACATCTTATGCCAAATAATGGCCCCTCAAAGATGTCCACATCCTTATGCCCAGAAATTGTGAATATGTCAAAAGGGACTTGGCAGATGTGATTAAATTAAGGACCTTTGGATGGGGGGGGGGGTTATCCTTGATTATCCAGTTGAGTCAAATATAATCAAATGGTGTGGCCTCTCTGTCTAAGCCAACTCAGCAGGTGAACTCACTATCCTCCCCGCCCCCAACCTGGGACATGAATCTCCCTGGGTGTAAATCTCCCTGGCAACATGGGACAGAACTCCTGGGATTGACCAGGACCTGGCATCATAGGATTCACAAAGCTTTCTTAACCAAAACAGGGAAGAGAGAAATGAGACAAAATGAAGTTTCAGTAGCTGAGAGATTTCAAACATACTTGAGAGGTTATCCTGCAGGTTCTTCTTATGCATTCTATAGATATCCCTTTTTAGTTTATTGTGTATTGGAGTGGCTGGAGGGAAGTACCTGAAACTGTTGCACTGTGCTCCAGTAGCCTTGATTCTTGAAGGTGATTGTTTAACTATATAGCTTTTACAATGTAACTATGATTGTGAAAACTTTGTGTCTGATGCTCTTTTCATCCAGGGTATGGATAGATGAATAAAAAAAATATGGATAAAAAATAAATAAATAATAAGGGGGATACGGGGTAAAATAAATTGGGTAGATTGAAATACTTGTGGTCAATGAGAGGGCGGGATAAAGCATGTATGGGTTGTATCATCATTTTTTTCTTTTATCTTTTTATTTCTTTTTCTGGAGTGATACAAATGTTCTAAAAATAATCATTGTGATGAATACACAACAATGCAATGATATTGTGAGCCATGGATTATTCACCATGTATGGATTGTACATGTGTGAAGATTTGTCAACAAAAGTATTTTTTAAAAAATGAAAGAGAATAAGTGATGAAAAATATATAATCAAATGGGTCCTTAAAAGTGGAGAATTTGTGGCTCAGCAGGCAGAGTTCTCGCCTGCCATGCTGGAGAGACAGGTTCGATTCCTGGTGCCTGCCCATGCAAAAGAAAATGGAGAACCTTTCCAAGCTGTGGTCAGAGAAAGTTGTGACTATAGAAGAATAGAAAAAGGGATGCAATTTTTTTAACTTTGAAGATTTAGGAAGACGGTCACGAGCAAAGGAATGCAGGTGGCCTGTAGAAGATGGAAAAGACAAGGAAACAGATTTCCCCTGGAGTCTCTAAAATGAATTTAACCTTGCTGAATTTTAGCCCAGTAAAACGTGCATTGGACTTCTGACCTACAGAACTGTAAGAAAACAAATTTGTGTTCTTTAAATCTACCAAGTTTGTGGTAATTTGTCATATAAGCAATAGAAAACTAATACATGACATACAGTACTCTTTCTCTCAAAAAGATTTTTTTAAGAGATTAAGATTTTCTTACAATGAGAAGATTTTATTCTGTGATCTCTATTGTGGAGGTTTGGAGCTGTTTGTACCCCAGAAAAAGAGGTTCTTAAACTTAATCTATTCCTGTGGGTATGAATCTACTGTAAGCAGGACCTTTTGAGGAGATTATTTCAATTAAGATATGGCCCACCTCAATGAGGATGGGTCTTAATCTGTTACTGGCAGCCTCTATAAGCAGAATTAAATTCAGAGACATAGAGAGAAAGCCACCAAGAGAGCATCCCAAAGCACCACGTTGATGATGGCTTGATTTGGACTTTTTTCTGGCTTCAAATGTGAGCCATTAAATTCCCATTGTTTAAACCATCCCTTTGCTTGGTATTTGCTTGAATAGCCCAGGAAATAAAACACTCTATATATTATAGGAAATGTGTATTTAGACTAAATAAAGCTTTATTTGCTTATTTCTATTAGGTATATACTTAGAATTGATGGGTCTTGGACTTCAGCAAATATTATCAGTTTTCCAAGCAGTTGTACTTATTTACACCCCAACAAGCAACTACAGACATTCCAGCTGCTTCACATCTTTATCAGCACATGATATTGTCAATCTCAATTATTTTTAACACTCTAGTCTTCTCTCTGAATCAGGAGTCCTTTGGTTGCAAGTCACTTAACTAAAACTGGCTTAAGCAGAAAGGTATTTTTCCTGCTTAAGTTGGTGGAAAGACATTGTGGTATTTCAAATAAACCTTGGGGAATCACTCGAGCTGAGGGGAACATCAACAGAAACTTCTCTCCCTATTGCAACATTTGTCTCTGCTTCTTCCTTGCCTGGTAGTGTAATATACCCCATGAGACCAGGTTCTTACATATGGTAGGCAACATGGCTTCCAGTATCTCCTCAGTCTTATAGCTTCACCCCAAGAGAATGGATTTTCTTTTCCCAACTCTAATTTGAAAATCCCTGTCTGTTCCTGTTGTGGGGTACTGAAAAAATAGCCCTTCCTTATATGAATATAAAACCATTTACTAGACACAGGAATCAGAAACACAGAGATCAAAATGTCAGTTTAATGACTTAGTCAGCTTAACCAGCTGAATGCAGAATAGGCTTTAGACCTGTAGCTAAATGGACTTGCAATACTCTGAATTAGACAAACTTAGTATAGCAAAGGAAATCCATTTCCTTTTTCTCTTGGCACACATCTAGACTATATTTTCCAATTTTCCTTGTGATCAGGTGGAGCCATGTACTGAGTTCTGGCTAATGAAATATAGAAAGAAGTTATATAATCCAAACCTAGGCCTAATTTATAACAAACCTCCTGTGCAGTTCTTCTGCTGAATGCAGAAGAGGATGATATATTAGAATATGATATATCTACAACATGGAAGGAGCCTGGTTCTTTAAATGACATATAGAGAATATCCACATACACCACCAACAACAACCTCCACTGAACCTAAACATAACCAAAATATAAATTACTCTGTTAAGCCAATTAGATTTGGTTTTTTGTTGTTTGTTTTGCAACAGTTACTCTACCCTGACTAATATAATTACCCAGCCAAAGGAAGTGCTTGACAACCACAAGCTATACCCACAGGACTCCTCTCAAAGGAAATGCAGATCCCAAAGAAGAAAATATTTGATGCAGCTGAATCACCATGTTCAGTTCCTTTTGTGAAATTCACCAATAGTATGAATCAGTCCTGTCCTTTTTTGCCCTCCTGGTGAGTGGAGTGAAAAATCCCTCATGACACATTATGAGCAAGGGATGTTTTCCTTCTCTGTAAATGCTTGGCAATGAAATCTGGCTGGCCCTTAGATGACAAACCTAAAGCCAATAATAGTGGGCCAAGTTGCAATGACCATGATAGATTTAACCTTGAGCCACTCAATTATGATCAAGGAGGCTGATCATATAAAACCATGGGGTATCCAGTGGAACCACATAATTGGAGAATGTGTTTGTGTGTAGTGTTCTACTTCCAAAGATGGTGGGGAGATGGAACAGATGGCACAACAGGTATTATCCATTAGACATCCCTATTAAACTGTGAGTTCTGCAGAGTTAGCATGGGTATGATACCTATGTCTCCTACACAGTACAGCATGCTAGGCACGTAGCACATAATTCACTGAGCAATTCTTCACCTTCAGAAAAGAGGAAAGAGAAAAAGGAGAAATAAAAATGGGCTGGAACACAAAACAGAAAACTTTTTGTGGTGCCCGAGAGAAAGGGAAAATGGCTTTAACTCCCATATAAAGACAAGAAATGGCTCTGGACAGAGATTTTTGAGCTTGAAGCCCAGCATTGAAGAGCTTGGCCACAGTGAGACTCAGTAAATAAGGAGACCAGGAAGTCAGCCCCAGCTCTGTCACCAGATAATGCAAGAATGATTTTATGAATCCTCACCAGGATAGATGAATTCCTGCATTCACACCAATCCTCACAATTCCATGAGGTAGAATTTTTTTTAAAACATTACAACATAAGGGCGGCTGCCATGGCTCAGCAGGCAGAGCTCCGACCTGCCGTGCTGGAGGTCTGGAGTTCGATCCCTGGTGCCTCCTGCCCATATGCAAACTTAAAAAAAAAAAAAAAACATTACAACATATAAACATGAACATTCTTATCATATGACCATTCCATTCTTAGTATATAATCAAAAACTCACAATATCATCACCATGATCATTTGCATCAATTCAGAAAAAGAAATAAAAAGAAAAAAACTCCTACATACCATGCCCCTTACCCCTCCCTCTCAATGACTGCTAATATTTTCATCTAACCAATTTATTTTAGCCTTTGTTCCCTTATTTTTTTCTATACCCCTTACCCCTCCCTTTCATTGATCACTAGCATTTCAATCTACTAAATTTATTTTAACATTTGCTCCCCATCATTTATTTATTTTTAATCCATATGTTTTACTCATCTGTCAATAATGTAGATAAAAGGAGCATCAGACACAAGATTTTCAAAATCACACAGTCACATTGTGAAAGCTATATCATTATCAAATCATCTTCAAGAAACATGGCTACTGGAACACAGCTCCGCATTTTTAGGCACTTCCCTCCAGCCTCTCCAATATACTTTAACTAAAAAGGTGATATCTATATAATGCATAAGAATAACCACCAGGATAACTTCTCAACTCTGTTTGAAATCTCTCAGCCATTGACACTTTATTTCATTTCATTTCTCTCTTCCCCCTTTTGGTCAAGAAGGTTTTCTCAACCCCTTGATGCTGAGTCCCAGCTCATTCTACGATTTCTGTTCCACGTTTCCAGGAAGCTTTACACCCTTGGGAGTCATGTCCCACATGGAGAGGGGGAGGACAGTGAGTTTGCTTGTCTTGTTGGCTGAAAGAGAGAGGCCACATCTGAACAACAAAAGAGGTTCTCTGGGGGTGACTCTTAGGCCTAATTTTAAGTAGGCTTAGCCCATACTTTGTGGGGATAAATTTCATATGAACAAACCCTAAGATTGAGGGCTCGGCCTATTGTTTTGGTTGTCCCCACTGCTTGTGAGAGTATCAGGAATTCTCCACATGGGGAAGTTGAATTTCCACCCTGTTCTAGTTTGCTAGCTGCCTGAATGCATATACCAGAAATGGAATGGCTTTTAAAAAGGGGAATTTAATGAGTTGCTTCTTTATAGTTCTAAGGCTAAGAAAATGTCCCAATTAAAACAAGTCTCTAGAAATGTCCAGTTTAAGGCATCCAGGGAAAGAAGGCCGATGAAGTTCACGGTTTCTCTCTCAAGTGGAAGGGCACATGGCGAACACAGTCAGAGTTTCTCTCTCATCTGGAAAGGCACATGGTGAACACAGTCAGGGTTCATCTCTCATCTGGAAGGGCACATGGTGAACACAGTGTCATCTGCTAGCTTCTTCTCCTGGCTTCCTGCTTCATGAAGCTCCCTGGGAGACGTTTTCCTTCTTCATCTCCAAAGGTTGCTGGCTGGTGGACTCTGCTTCTCATGGCTAGGTCATTCTCTGCTCTCTCAGAAATCTCTCTCTGAATTTCCTCTTTTATAGGACTTCAGAAACTAATCAAGACCCACACAAATGGGTGGAGACACATCTCCCCAATCCAGCTTAATAGCCACTCTTGATTGGGTTACATCTCCAGGGAGATGATCTAATTACATACAGTATTGACTAGGGATTATTCTGCCTTTATGAAATTTAGATTAAAACATGGCTTTTCTAGGAAACATACATCCTTTCAAACCAGCGCACCCCCCTTCTTGTCATCCCCTCAGGGGGACTTTGCAAATAATTTTGTTCACTGTTCAAATCACCCTGAGATTTATCAGGCCATCACTCTGGACAAACCTACAAAACCTCATGCCCTACTCAAGGTTCTATGTACTTACGGTGTTCAATTAAACTGTCCACATAAGACATATTAGGAAATGCACTAGTCAACATATAAATTTTGTACCAAATAAACATTTTTTGCTTTAATCTCACACTCAAATTAAAGTTTTAAAATATGAATTACCATCTATTTTCAACACCCTGCAATATTGACATTCCTTTGCTCTTCCTCATGCAAAAACATTTTTTAATTTGTACATTTAGTCACTATCATTCTACACTCTAGGCATTCCTAGATTATACCATCTCAGTCTTTATCATCTGTTTTTCCTTCTGATCTCATATGTGCCCCCAGCCCTTCTCCATTTATCATTTTCATATTCAGCTTCATTCAGTGTATGAACATTATTGCATTACAGTTAGGTAGTATTGTGCTATCCTTTTGTGCATTTTTACTATCAGTTCTGTTGCACAATCTGTATCCTTTCAGCTCCAATTACCCAAAATCTACCCTATTTCTATCTCCTGATGGTCTCTGTTCTTAACTGAAATTCTCCAAGCTCATTCACTAATGTTAGTTCATATCAGTGAGAGCATACAGTATTTGTCCTTTTGTTTCTGGCTAATCTCACTCAGCTTAATGTCATCAAGGTCCATCCATGTTGTTACATGCTTCATGACTTTATTCTGTCTTACAATTGCATGATATTCCATTGTATGTATATACCACAGCTTGTTTAGCCACTCGTTTGTTGACAGGCATTTTGGTTGTTTCAATCTCTTTTTTATTGTAAATAATGCTGCTATAAACATTGGTGTGCAAATGTCCATTTGTGTCCTTGCCCTCATGCCCTTTGAGTAGATACCTAGCAATGGTATTGCCAGGTCATATGGCAATTCTATTCTTAGCTTCCCGAGGAAATGCCAAACTGCCTTCCACTGTGGTTGTACCATTTGACATTCCCATCAACAGTGGATAAGTGTGCCTTTTTCTTCATATCCTCTCTAGTACTTGTTGTTTCCTGTTTTATTGATAATGGCCATTCTGGTGGGTGTGAGATGATATCTCATTGTGGTTTTGATCTGCATTTACCTAAAGCCAGGGAAATTGAGCATCTTTTCATGTGCCTTTTGGCCATTTGTATTTCCTCTTCTGAGGAGTGTCTGTTCAAGTCTTTTCCCCATTTTGTAATTGGGTTTTCTGTCTTTTTGTTGTTGAGTTGAACAATCTCTTTATATATTCTGGATACTAGACCTTTATTTGATATATTGTTTCCAAATATTGTCTCCCATTGTGTAGGCTGGCTTTTTACTTTCTTGACAAAGTTCTTTGATGCACAAAAGTGTTTAATTTTGAGGAGTTCCCATTTATTTATTTCATTCTTCCTTGAGAACTATCCTTGGTCTATCCTTGAGAATGATCCATGAGCACTTGAGAAGAAGGTGTACCCTGTTATTGTGGGGTGAAATGTTCTATAAACATCTGTTAAGTCCAGCTCATTTATTGTATTATTCAAATTCTCTGTTTCTTTATTGATCCTCTGTCTAGATGTTCTGTCTATGGTGAGAGTGGGGATTTGAAGTCACCAACTATCACAGTAGATGTGTCTAGTTCTCTTTTCAGTGTTTACAGTATTTGCCTCATGTACTTTGGAGCACTCTGGCTCAATGCATAAATATTTATGATTGTTATGTCTTCTTGTTGAATTGTTCTTTTCATTAATATATAGTGTCTTTCTCTATCTCTTTTAATTGTTTTCATTTGAAGTCTAATTTGTTGGATATTATTATCGCTACTCCTGTTCTTTTCTGATTGCTGTTTGCATGAAATATCTTTTCCCAGCCTTTTACTTTCAACCCATATTTATCCTTGCGTCTAAGATGCATCTCCTCTAGACAGCACATAGATGGGTCCTGTTTTTTTAATCCATTCTGCCAGTCTATGTCTTTTGATTTGGGAGTTTAATCCATTAACATTTAGTGTTATTACTGTAAGGGCAGTACTTTCTTTTACCATTTTGCCTTTTGGACTTTGTATGTCATGTCTAATTTTTCTTCTTTTTACCTTTGCTGATAGTCTTCATTTCTACACTCTTCTCCACCACACCTCTCTCTGCTGCCTTTTCCTATCTGTTTCTAGTGCTCCCTTTAGTATTTCTTGCAGAGCCAGTCTCATGGTCACAAATCCTCTCAGTGACTTTTTGTCTGAAAATGTTTTAATTTCCCCCTCATTTTTGAGGGACAGTTTTGCTGGATATAGAACTCTTGGTTGGCAGTTTTTCTCTTTTAGTATCTTAAATATATCATACCACTCTCTTCTTGCCTCCATGGTTTTCTTGCTGAGAAATCTACACATAGTTTTATTGGGTTCCCTAGTATGTGATGGATTGCTTTTCTCTTGCTGCTTTCAAGATTCTCTCTTTCTCTTTGACATCTGACATTCTGAGTAGTAAGTGTCTTAGAGTACTTGGATCTATTCTTGGAATATTTGGATCTATTCTGTTTTGGGTACACTGCACTTTTGGATCTGTAATTTTAAGTCTTTCATAAGAGTTGGGAAATTTTCAGTGATAATTTCCTCCATTAGTTTTTCTCCTCCTTTTCCCTTCTCTTCTCCTTCTGGGACATCCACAACATGTATATTCAGATGCTTCATGTTGTCATTCAATTCCCTGAGTTTCTGATCATATTTTTCCATACTTTTCCCCATATTTTCTTTGCTTGTTGGATTTCAGATATCCTGTCCTCCAGTTCACTAATCCCATATCCTGCCTCTTGAAATCTAACATTGTAGGTTTCCATTGTTTTTTTTCCCATCTCTTCTACTGTGCTTTTCATTCCCATAAGTTCTGTGATTTGTTTTTTCAGACTTTCGATTTCTTCCTTTTGTTCATCCCCTGCCTTCTTTATATCCTCCCTCAATTCATTGATTTGATTTTTGATGAAGTTTTCCATGTCTGTTTGAATATTCTGAATTAATTGTTTCAACTCCTGCATCTCATTTGAATTCTTGGTTTGTTCCTTTCACTGGGCCATATCTTCAATTTTCCTAGTATGATTCATTATTTTTGCTGGCATTTAGGCATTTAACTTCCTTAATTAGTTTATTCTGGAAATTGTTTTCAGTTTTTTTACCTAGGATTTTCTTGCTGGGTGACTTTGTTGTCTATCTGTTCATTGACATTCAGTTCAGCTTATTCTAGTTCTCTAGCTTAGGTTTTAACAGATCAGAATTTTTCAATTTTTGTTTTCTTGTTTCTTTCCCTGCTTGTATGGTGCCTTTCTTTTCTTTTCCCTTAGGAAAGTCTACATCAGTATTATAGACTCCAGTCAGATTTTCCCAGACCAAACTGGCCTCCTCTCAGGAGGAAAGGGTCACCTGAGTCAGTTTTCCCTGAGGGTGAGAACCAGCAGGTTGAAAGCCTTTCCTATGAAGCCTCTTTACTCTGTGTTTTTCCTATCCTGCCCAGTATGTGGAACTTACCTGCCTGCAGGTCCCACCAGCATAAGGTGATGTGTTACCTTTAACTTCAGCAGACTCTCCCTGCTGGGAGTGTGGTCGAGACAGAGGAGAGGTTGTATGCTGGCTATAATCGCTTCAGTTTTCCAGACCCTGGGGTCTGAATTCCTTGAGGGAGGGATTCCACCTGTGCTGGGCCCCACCCCTCTCCTGGGGAAAGCACAGGCTCCAGACAGGCTCTCAAACAAGCTTAATTCTGCCCATGCCTGGGGCAGTTGGAGCCTGAGAAGCCCTGCAGGGTTCTGTGTGGGCTCACAGCCAGTCCAGCTTGTCCAGACTAGGGTACGCTGTAGGTTCAGTCACTGACATGGCCCCAGGAGTTGTTCTGTACTGTTCCTGGCTATTTGAGGACGAACTAAATCCTACACCTCACTAAGCCACCATCTTGGCTCCGTGAAGTAGAATTTGCTTTATCCATTTTACAGATGAGGAAACTGAGGTCCAGGATATAAGTTAATTGCCTCAGATGATATGGAAACTGGATTCAAAGTCAGGTCTGAATTTTAACCATACCCCTAGAAACCTCAGATGCCTCTCCATTAAAATGGGGTATAAATAGGACACTGTATCAGATAATTTATTGAGGCTTCTCCCAGCTCTAAGCAATGTGAGAACAAAGAGGTGTAGGCACAAGCAGCAACTATGATGGTTCTATAGTAGCGTAACCAATGTCCTCCAACTTTGTTGAGACCACTCTATTCCTTGGCAACATCATGTTTCCACGTACCAACTGTACAGACCAGGGTCTACCTTGGTGTCTAGTTTGGAATGTGCTTAAATAGATACTAAAATCCAGGAAAGGCCATGGGGTGAGACTGAACAAAACTCTTCCTGAGTCAACTGCCAAGCCTTTCTGATGTATGGGATGAGGAAAGTTAGGCTCTGCATCACTCCCCTGATGTGTTGGTAAAAACACCACCCTCTTGGGTTGTTCTTGATTACAGTATGGGTAACATTTCCTTATAAGGAAGTGATCCTCTATCCTTCATGGGATGATCAATATTTCATCCTATGGGTAGAGCTAAGATTTGGATTGCCTTTCTTTGAAAGAATAAAACAAGTTTTCTAGAAAGCTATTTAGACCCCCTCTCCCAAATATATGTTGGTTAATTATTCTAATAAGAATTACTATTTGCATATGTTATTCACATCTAGACTGTAATTTTGCTCACAAAAATCCACAATATCTTCTTCCCTCCTCCCTCTTGCAACTCTTTGGTGCACATAAGTCACAAATAATTATTATTGGGTGTATGTATCTCTTTGGCTTCACTAAATCAGCACTTTCAAATATGGCCACAATTTCTACTCCCATTTTTTATAGTGCCATTTCCATTTTATAAGCCTGTAGTATAGCAACCTAAAGACCTTGGCAATGATCACACTAGGATATTTTCATGGGATTACTGCAGGAAAACACAATTGGCAGGTGGTTAACTCTGGTTCAGTGTACTAAGCAAGCAATTTCAGCACCAAATTCCCAGAGAGACTTAAGGCTGAGGAGTGTAGTGGAAGTATTTCATGCCAGATGGGAGCTCTTTGGTGAAAACTCCTTTAGGGGAAAGCTTTTTGGTTTCTTCTTCAGTAATGGTTGGAAGAACAATCCCACTGTCTCCATCCTTCAAATCAGCCCAGGTTAGCAACCTCTTTTCTGCTGTCAGCTGAAGTGAGATAACTGCTCTGAGAATTTCGTCAAAGTTCCTTCCAGTGGTAGTTTGATAGAGGATAGACAGCTTCAGTTTCTTATCAGGACCAAAATAAACATCACACTAGCTGTCGCAGGCATGCCTTTTTTCTGCAGGGTCCAGCATTCCCAACAGGATGGCAAGGTCCTGATTCCTATCATTGATGATGGGAAAAGGTAACGTTTCTGTGGGCTCATCACCATTGTAGGCTTTGATATCCTTGCTCCAAGCAAGATGGTCCTGAAAGGGCCATCATCTTAACATTCCTCTTGGCAAATTCTGGTGCCAGCTTTGCAGTTCTGCCAAGCTGTTTGGTGCACACTGGAGTAAGGTCCAGAGGATGAGAGAAGAGGATGCCCCATGAATCTCCCACATAGTCATGGAAACTGAGACCACCTCGAAATTGGGGGCTACGTTCCGTAGAAGCAGACATCCGGTTATGGTGGCATCAGTGACGCGGTAGGGTGAGGAGATACAGTTGACATACCCACCACTCAGCTGATTCTGACAGAGCCCTATTCCTATTCTGAGGCATGGGATGAGAGGAGGGGATTGTATGACAGACAATTTACTGGGTCCACCTTCAGCATTTAATAGCCATCAACAGACTCAGTCTCTATTTTTGCAGAAACCAGGACACTGACCAATGAGAAACATTGAAGATCCTTAATGCTCTCCTGAGACCCGTTCTATGACTGAGCACTTGTAGTTCAAAAAGCCAGTAACTCAATTGTACTTTACATTCTAAATGAAGTTCAAATTGATCCCTCTGTCAAATGTGTTAAGAGACTGTGATTCTCCTACCAACTGTTTATTATAATAATCAATTTCATTCAAAGATGAGTAGGGAAGAAAAGCCACATAAGGAAGGTCAACTGCAAAGGTCTGGTGGTTGGGGCTGCTGCCTATAAAGACATTTACAGATAATTCCCTCTGGATGGTGACACACCTTATTTTATATACTGTAAGGCAGGGATCATTCAGAAAATGTTTGACAGGATTAGGATGTCCTAAAAAGTCATAAGCATGCAATATCATTTAAAATAAGAAATATACAGTGTTTTTTTAATAAGATTTTCTGAATGAAAAAAAAATTGATTGAATTAACGAAAAAAAAAATCACCCAGCAAATGAATGAAAGCATATATTTTGGACTTGGTGGTGATCTGCACAGAGCCAACTCTCTGAATTTCTAAGTTCCCAAAGATCATTGCATCAAGCAGATGTCCACGCAAAGTTTTTCCATTTAGACTTACTTGTTCAGTTTTGGCCATTTCAGGGAGGACATGAGTGGGGCTGGAAGCATCTCCAATAGCATTAATGTGTATAATGGAAGGGCTGGAGAACTTTACTGGAGGAGCTTTTACAAATGAAAACTCTTTGGTCTTCAAAGGCAGAGACTTACAAGAGCATGAAATTGAGGTTTGTAAAATTCGACCATGTATAGAGAAAATTAAGTTGGATTTCCTTTATTTTTTTTTTCAAATTGCAGACTGAGGAGTCACCCCTTGGAGTTTGCAAAAGATAGTTCAATTCAAAGAAAAGGCAGGAAGGCATACATTGCAGAGCAGACAGTAAATATGAGGTATTTCTTTCTCCAGGAAGTTGTATAGCATGAAAATGCATATGAGTTTAATAATGATTTGGAAGTTAGAAGATTTTTTTTTCAGGTAATTAAGGGAAGACTGAGGCCTGGTCTTAGCAATTAAAGTAAATTTTAAACACATCTTGTGCTGCTAAAGCCACCCAGACCACTGGTTGTGCTTTGCTTGGTTATATTGCGTGTTCTGGTGAATGTGCATAATAATAAATATGATTTAGCAATGGCAATGAAAGGCTATGAACAGCGTGCAAAGGAGTAGATAATTCAGAGCATGTGTGAAAGTAGCTATATTACAAGTCTGTGGGCCTGCAAGCAGGAAGTGAGCCACATTACTGGTTAATATACCAAATCCTGGTGTCAACCGCCTCCACTCCCTTCAGTCAGCACCATAAAACTCTGCCATCGACATCAAACTTCTGGTCTGAAGCTGGCACAGCAAAATGTCACAGGAGTGCATCTCTGTGGGGAGGGAAATAGAGGGAGATGGTGCTGGTGGTTGAGCACCTGGAGTATTGTTTTCCCTGGTGGAGAGAAAGCTGTTTAGAGTCTGGGGTAGTGGTCCACATTTTATCAGTTGAGTCCCTTAAATATGTTTGCAGTTTAGAAACAAGACCCATTTTCTAGATTCTTTCACATTAGGAAAAAAAATCGCATTTCTTTACTTGCAAATTCAGTTGTAAATCTTTTAGTCTTTCATGCTGGGTGAGGTTGTTGCTTTGTATAACTGGGCAAGGCCTACATAATAGACGGATTGGTTAGGGAAATGACTTGAAAAGCGTTCCCTAACTGGGATCTCAAATCATTGCCTCTCATCTGCTATTGAAGTCTTAATTGGCAAAAGCAATTGTTATGAATAAAGTTTAACTTCAAAGTTAAATTTAAAACATTTTCATATTGTCAATCATGATTGTAGAAAAACACAACCATATGCAAAACCACAGATTCTCCTATTTTCTTTAAATGTCAATGGTAGCAGTTTTATGTGAAATAAGAGATTTAGATATTATTGATGTTGTCTGAGAAGGGAAAAGAAATTTCTCAAGATTAAGTTTTCCAGCAATGACAATATTTAAATAGTGGATAAATTTGCCAGGGAAGATTTTAGTATACACTTTAAAAATAGAATAAATTCTAGAAATTAATTCTTATTGAGACCTATGAATGTGACAAGGAATTAACTCAATTTTATTCTCAATTTATTTTGGTTAGTATTAGCAAGTCTTACTGACCATAAAATAATTCTATATACTAAACTTAATAATATATGGACAAAAAAGACATTTTTTTGGTAATAGTTTTGTGATGAAATTATATTTGGGTGAAAGAATCCTTGTTTTCTATATAAATTGCTTTTTGGGAGAATGAACTATCTCTTAATTTTAGAACATTTAAATTTAAATTAAATTAAATTAGATTAAAATTAAAATTTTATTTTCCTGTTCCCATATCCCTGCTTCAACAATTATCAACTCACAGCGATCTCTCTTCCCCCTCCCTCCTATATTATTTTGAAGACAATCCAGGATATCATATCATTTCCTCCATAAATATTTCAGCATGTATCTCTAAAAGTGAGGGCTCCTTTTAAAATACAAATATTACCACACTACCATTAAATGTGCTTTTAAAAGTTATGGTTTTCTAACTGACAAGGCAACACAACCACTTTCAAAGATGAAAACTTTGCTGTCTTGGTCTAGGTGAATGATTGTTGCTGAAAGAATATTTCATGTACAGTTGCAGTAACATGAGATATAGCTTCAGAGAGGTTTGCACTGCAGTCAACAAAAGACCAAGAGTTATACTTTCCCTTCTGATTGGAAAAATACAGCTCCAGAATTATATACTAGCAAACATGGAGTTACTAAAGTGCTTTCTGAAATTTCTTTTATGCTTTTTGTGTTAAAGAGAAAAACAAGAACTTGTAAATCTCCTATGTAAGTATTAAGAAGGCCTCTTCCAAAACTGGCTTAAAGATAAGTATATCTCAGGAAGACTGGTTCTTGAGAGATTCATACTTCTGGCCCACGAACATAACAGCAATATATAATGCAGTGATTCTTAACAATTATGGGATTTTGAAGAAATTACTGTAATGAACTCTGTTCTTTATTTTCTTGAAATGGTCATATAAAACATGTCTTAATAAAAATTAAAGAGCAACGCTATTTAATAGTTTTCTTAGATATTTGACATACTCTTTTTATATGAAGTATATGACAAGTTTGAACAATATGGAGCTCCTATTTTGTCTGTCAAAAACATCCGAAGACTTCTCTGTCTAAGTCAGCTAAGCAGGTGAACTTATGCCCTATGTAGGACATGACTCCCAGGGGTGTAAATCTCCTTGGCACCATGGGACAGGACTCCTGGGAATAAGCTGGGGCCTGACATTACAGAATTAAGAAAGACTTCTTGACCAAAAGGGGGAAAGAGAGAAATGAGATAAAATAAAGTTTCAGTGGCTGAGAAATTTCAAACAGATTCAAGAGGCTTTCCTGGAGGCTATTCTTATGCAATGTATAGATATCCCTTTTCAGTTTATGGTGTATTGGAGTGGCTGGAGGGAAGAACCTGAAAATGTTGAGCTGTGTTCCAGTAGCCCTGATTCTTGAAGAAAATTCTAAAATTATACAGCTTTACAATGTGACCATGTGATTGCAGAAACTTTGTGTCTGATGTTCCTTTATCCAGGGTATGGACAGATAAGTAAAAAAATTAGGGCAAAACTAAGTAAATAATGGGGCAAGTGGTTTAAAAATTGGGTAGATGGAAGTACTAGTGGCCAATGAGAGGGAGGCTTAAGGGGGGATGTATGAGTTTTTTCTTTTGTCTTTTCATTTCTTTTCCTGGAGTGATGCAAATGTTCTAAAAATTATCATGATGATGAACATACAACTATGTGATGATACTGTGAGCCATTGATAGTATACTTTGGATGGACTTATGGTGTGTGAAGATATCTCAATAAAAATATTTTTAAAAAAGATCTTAAAGAAATAAAAAATAAACATTTGAAGACTGGTAATTTAGTAAGGCTCACTGTAAATCTCAGTGACCATTGTGAAAACTAGCATACATGTTTTCTCAAACTACACCAATAGGATGCCTGCTTGTATGTACATAGGACACCACTTTTCATCTGGTAGAAGGATATCTTCATTATCTGGATAATAAATGTTTTTCTAAAAAGTGATGACTGTGGCTAGAGATATGAATGAACCTGATCTGGGTAGGACTAAGGTAAATCAGAATACAGGGTAAAGGATGATATGGTCCATATTTTAAAACTTCAACTTCTGTATGAGACCAAAGAGACAGATGTTTATTTGGTGCAAAATTTATATTTGGGTAGTGCATTATTTAATTTAACTTGTATGGTCAGTTTATTCAAACCCCATAATTACATGGAATCTTGAATATGGCATGAGATCTTATTGGTTTGTACAGGTTAGTGTGATGCTCTGATACATCCCAGAGTATTTGGGGCAGAGAATAATAAAGTACTTACAAAGTCTCCTTTGGGGACTGGGGAGAAAGGAGAAAATATTAAAGTTCCCCATCTGGGGAATTCCTGATATTCTTGCAAGCAGTGGAGACAATCAATTCAATCTTGGTGTTCACCCCGATGAAACTTATTTGTGCAAGGGAGATGTGAAGCCTACTTATATTTATGCCCAGAGAACCTCTTTTGTTGCTCAGATGTGGTCTCTCTCTTTAAGCCAACACAACAAGTGAACTCACTCCCCTCCCCCCTGCATGGACATGACTCCCGGGGGTAAATCTTCCTGGCAATGTGGGACAGGACTCCTGGGGTGAGCTGGGACCCACTATAATGGGTTTGAGAAAGCCTTCTTGACCAAAAGGGGGAAGAGAGAAATGAGACAAAATTAAGTTTCACTGGCTGAGAGATTTCAGAGTCAAGAGGTTACCCTGGAGGTTATTCTTATGCATAGATATCCTTTTTTAGTTTATGGCATATTGGAGTAGCTAGAGGGAAGTACCTGAAACTGTTGAACTGTATTCCATCAGTCTTGAGTCTTAAAGATGATTATATAACTATGTAGTTTTACAATGTGACTGTGTGATTGTGAAAACTTTGTGTCTAATGCTCCTTAATCCAGGTTATGGACAGATGAGTAAAAAATAAGGACAAAATAAATAAATATTAGGGACGGGATAAGGGGTAAAAAAAAATGGGCAGATTGAAATATTAGCAGTCAATGAGAGGGAGGGGTAATGGATATAGGATGTATGAGTTTTTCTTTTTATTTCTTTTTCTGGAGTGATGGAAATGTTCTAAAAATGATCATGATGATGAATACACAACTATGTGATGATACTGAGAGCCATTGACTATACACTTTTTTTTATGAGTTTTTTTTTTTTTTTTTTTTGCATATGGGCAGGAGGCACCAGGGATCGAACTCCAGACCTGCAGCACGGCAGGTCGGAGCTCTGCCTGCTGAGCCACGGCAGCTGCCCGACTATACACTTTTGATGGACTGTATGTGTATGAAGATTCTCAATAAAAATATTTTTTAAAAAAATTACATTATCAGGAGTTTGGAAGAAGTAATTCCCCAACCCTCATGGATAGCTTTGAAGGGTTCAAGTCTTCAGCAGAGGTAGTATCTGTAGATGTCATGGAAATAACAAGAGAACTTGAACAAGAAGTGGAGCCTGAAGATGTGACTGAGTTGCTGCAATCTTGTGATAAACTTTTAGTAGATGAGGAGTTACAACTTATAGTTGAGCAAAGAAAACGGTTTCTGGAGATGGAAACTACTCCCGCTGAAGATTCTCTGAACATTGTTGAAATGAAAACAGAATTAAGAATATTACATAAACTCAATTGGTAAAGCAGCAGTAGGGTTTGAGAGGATTGATTCCAATTTTGAAAGACCTTCTACTGTGAGCAAAATGCTATCAAACAACACTGCATGCTACAGAGAAATCTTTTTGCAAGGAAGAGTCAATTGATGTGGCAAACTTCCTTGTCTTATTTTAAGAAATCGCCACAACCACCCCCATCTTCAGCAACTACCACCCTGATCAGTCAGCAGCTATCAACATCGAGGCAAGACCCCCCCACCAGCAAACGATTACACTTCGCTGAAGCCTTAGATGATGGTTGGTATCTTTTACTAATAAAATATTCTTTATTAAAAATAATAATAATAAAATAAAAGGTCTTCTAAGAGGAGGTTTTGCAAATTCAAAGGCTATATAATTGAAAGCAAAAATTACCATTTGGAAATCTAGGAAGTGTAGTCCTAGAAGATACTCCTGAAGTACCTCACTATGGTAAAGGTTACTAATTGTCCTCAATATTTTCTAACCCCTCTCTCTATTTCATTAATGTCCCAATATTTAGCTAAGCACATGGCCACTCAAAAGAAAGATTTTTATCCCTTGCATCCCAGTGTCCCCTGGAACAACATGGCCCAAGTAAGTTCTAGCCAATGGGATGTTAGGAGGTATAAGAGGTTTCCTCCCTTATTCCTTCTCCTATAGGCTGCATGAAATTCAGATGGGGTGTTATCAGGCCATTATGGACCACGTAGAACATAAGGCAACAGTCTATAAGGGGTATAGCAACACTGCATCAGCTTTCCCATTTCTGCAAAAAAAAAAAAATAGGCTGCTGAAATTTTGATAGGGATTGCATTGAATTTGTATTTCACTTTATGCACTACTGACATTTTAACAGTTGTCTTCCAATTCAGGAATGTGGGAGGTCTTTCAATTTATTTATGTCAACAACATTTTGTAGTTTTCAGTGTACAAGTCTTTCACTTCTTGGTTAAATTTATTTCTAGCTATTTTATTCTTTTAGATGCTATTCTAAGTGTAATTGTATTCATGATTTCCTTTTCAGATTGTTCATTACTGGTGTATACATCTATACACCAACTGGCTTCTGCATGTCCACCTTGTAGCCTGCAACATTGCTAAATTCATTTATTAGTTTTAGTAACTTTCTTGTAGATTCTTTGGGATAATCTATATATAGCATCATTGCATTTGTGAATAGGGATAATTTGATTCTTCTTTTCCTGTTTAGATGTCCTCTATTTCTTTCTCTTGCCTGATTGCTCTAGCTAGAACTTCCCATACAATATTTAATAGCAGGCATCCTTGTCTTGTTCCTGATCTCAGGTGGAAAGCTTCCAATCTTTCACCTTTGGGTATATTTGATGTTGGTTTTTCATAAATGCCCTGTATCATGTTTGAGAAAGTCCCCTTCTATTCCCAGTTTTCTGAGGGTTTTTATTATGAAAGGATAGTGGATTTTGTCAACTGTCTTTTCTGCATTGATTGAGCTGATCATGTGGGTTTTTAAATTCTTTTAATGTGGTGTATTATATGATTGATTTTCTTATGTTGAACCATCATTCCAATATACTGTTGGATTTGGTTTGCCAGTATTTTGTTGAGGATTTTTGCATCTATATTCATAAAGGGTATTTGTCCATAATTTTCTTTTCTTGTGCCACCTTTGTTCGTCTTTGGTATAAGGTAATGCCAGATTCATAGAATGAGGTGGGAGGTCATCCCTCCTCTTCTACTTTTTGAAAGATTTAAGAAGGAATGGTGTAAAATATTCTTTAAATGTTTGGGTAGAATTCAGCAGTGAAACCATCCAGTCTTGGACTTTTCTTTGTTGGGAGATTTTAAGTTACTGATTCAATCTCTTGTTATAGGCCCATTGAAATTTTCTTTCTCTCCTTGTATCAAATTAGGTAATTTGTATGTTTCAAGGAATTTGTCCATTTCATCCAGGTTTTCTAATTTGTTGGCATAATTCTGCATAGTACCTTCTTATAATCCTTTTTATATCTGTAAATTGGGTAGTAATGTCCCCACTTTCATTCTTGATTTTAGTTTTTTTGGTGTGTACTCTAACTCTTTTTCTTTTTCAGTCTAGCTAAAGGTTCATCAATTTTATTGATTGTTAAAACAAACAACTTTGGGTTTTGTTGATTCTCTCGATGGTTTTTCTATTCTCTGTTTTATTAATCTCTACTCTAATTTTTACTCTTTTCTCCCATCTACTAACCTTGGGTTTACTTTGCTCTTCTTGTTCTAGTTTCGTTAGGTGTGAACTGAGGCTATTGACTTGTGATGTTTCTTCTTTTTTAATGTAGGTATTTAAGATATAAATTTTCCTCTGAGTACTGCCTTTGCTGCATCCCATAGGTTTTGGTATGCTTTGTTTTTGTTTTCATTTATCTCAAGATATTTCCTCATTTCCCTTGTGATTTCTTTTTTGACCCATTGGTTTTTTAATGGTGTGTTGTTTAATTTCCACATATTTGTAAACTTCCCAGTTTTCCTTTTGTTATTGATTTCTAGCTTTATTCTATTGTGGTCTGAGAAGATATTTTATATGATTTCAATATTTTAAAATTTAATAAGCTTTTATCTGTGGCCTAACATATGGTCTATCCTAGAAAATAATTCATATGCATTTGAGAAAATTGGATATTCTGCTGTTGTTGGGCGGAGTGTTCTTTATATGTCTATTATGTTTATTTGGTTAAAAAAAAGTGTTGTTCAAGTCCTCCATTTCCTTATTGATTGTCTGGTTAGGTGTTCTATCAACTACTGAAAATGGTGTATTGAAGTCTTCAACTATTATTGTAGGACTGTCTATTCTTCCTTCAATTCTGTCAAATTTTGCTCCATATTTTGAGACTTTGTTGGGTGGTGTATATATATTTATAATTATTAAGTCTTCTTGCTGGAATGAACCTTTTATTAATATATAATATCTTTATCTTTTTAAATCATTTCTGTCTTAAAGTCTATTTTGTCTGACAATAATATAGCCACTGTGGCTCTCTTTTGATTACTGCTAGCATGGGATATCTTTTTTTATTTAATCTCTTTGTGTCTTTGTACCTAAAGTGAGTTCTCTTTCAGACACAGAGAACAGTCAGGAAATTTCAGGTAAGGCCACGTGACGCATGAGAAGCTCTGAAATTTTTCAATATTTTGAAATATGAAACTTATCTTGAACTTTTTTCAAATATGTTGTGTCCCACTAAATCAGCAGCGGGACTCATCCCTGTTGTAAAAAGAAGAAATAGGGAACGATCCAGCTGGGGTGCTTCCAAACTATCTTATGAGGGGGCCAGCTGAGATTCCAAAGAAAGAGGCTTCCAGGGTGTTACAGGAATGAATGTCTGAGGAGGAGGCAAGGGTGAGGTCAGTCCTTATGAGGTAGGACATGATTCACTTCCCTGGAAAACCTTTACAATCTCACATGCCCTCTCTTCCACAAGAGTCCCTGGGCCATGGGTGAGGTAGGGATATAACTTGTAAAACTGTTTTTCCCATTTCTAAGGAGCATTGGAGACAGAACCCAAACCAGCAATATATACAAGTGCATAGAATAAGTCTATCACAATATCTAGAGGCACATCAATATCTAGAAGCTCACCAGAGACTCCACCCTGTGAACCAAAAGCCTTCATTTGGGACCACCATGAATCATTGCCCATTTTTTCAATGAGCTGCAATTGTTTTTGCAAGAGAGCTAAGGATACATCTACTTTGGCTTCTTTATCTGGAACGTAGACATAGCACTCAGTTTTTAATAAGGTGCATGAGCCCCATTGTGCTGCAATGAAACTATCTAGGGCCACGTGGTTTTGTAGCACCATCTTGCACATAGTTGCAGTTTCCTGATTTATTGCAGAGAAGCTGTGCTCAGTATCATTTTAAGCTATGGTTACAAACCTTCAGAAGGTTTCTATCTTGAGCATGATGCCAGCATCACCTTCTTAAGGAACAAAAACAGCAACCACAAAATCCCATGAAGACAATACAGGCCTGCATGAGATCCCTCTCCAAATAGGCTCATTTTAGGGCGCTGGCAGTGTGTCTGATATTGTAGAGTGTGTCCAGAGGAAGCCAAGTGTGCATCTTCCTATCCACCTGGGAATCACGTTTGTGCTGCATAACCACTGTGTGCTGTTAGAGGAGATCCAATACATATATATAGGTCAGTCAGTAGTGAACCAGTCAGTGGTGGTTAGGACAATGGTATAGGAATATTTTTCAGGAGATACATAGCCCAGACATCTAGTATTAATTGGTTCAGTGTTTTTTTTGTAAAAAAACCTTTTAATTGTATAACATATATGCAAATCAAAAAAAGAGAAAAGCAGTAGTTTTCAAAGCACTCTTCAACAAGTAGTAACAGGACAGATCCCTAGAGTTTTTGTCACGGGCTACCATATGATCCTCTCAGATTTATCCTTCTAGCTGCTCCAGAATATAGGAGGCTAGAAGGCATAAATATTTTTTATCATCACAATTGACCTTTTGTGTGTGTGTGTGAAAAGTAACATATTTACAAAAAAGCAATAAATTTCAACGCACACCACCACAATTAGTTGTAGAACATATTTCAGAGTTTGGCATGGATTACAATTCCACAATTTAAGGTT
Organism: Myrmecophaga tridactyla; assembly: GCA_004026745.1. Lineage (NCBI taxonomy): Eukaryota > Metazoa > Chordata > Mammalia > Pilosa > Myrmecophagidae > Myrmecophaga > Myrmecophaga tridactyla. The sequence goes on from PVIY010005566.1 coordinate 42,810, forward strand.
TTTAGTTCTAGCTGCTCTAAGATATTGGAGACTAAAAGAGGTATCAACTTAATGATTCAGCAATCATATTGGTTTGTTAAATCCTATCTGCTTTGTATAACTCCACCATCAACTTTGATCTTTCTATCTCTCTCTTTAGGGGTGTTTGGGCTATGGCCATTCTAACATTTTCATGTTGAAGGGTCTGTCAATAAATATGGGGTAGGGGGATGGAACTATCTGATGTTCTGGAGAGGCTGGGCCCTCTAGGCTTCAGGACTTATCTGGTCTGGGGACCCATCTGGAGGTTGTAGGTTTCTGGAAAGTTACTTTAGTGCATGGAACCCTTGTGGAATCTTATATATTTTTCTAGGTATTCCTTAGGATTGGCTGGAATGGCACTGGTTTGGGTTTGGCAGGTTATGATAGGTAGCAAGGTCTAACTGAAGCTTGCAGAAGAGCAATCTCCAGAGTAACCTCTTGACTCTATTTGAACACTCTTTGCCACTGATACTTTCTTTGTTACATTTCTTTCCCCTCTCTTGGTCAGGATGGATTTGTTGATCCCATGGTACCAGAGCCAGACTCATCCCTGGGAGTCATCTCCCACACCACCAGGGAGACTTTCCCCTCTGAATGTCATGTCCCATGTAGGGGGGAGGGCAATGATTTCACTTTCAGAGTTGGGCTGAGAGAGAGAGAGGCCACATCTGAGCAACAAAAGAGGTCCTTCAGAAGTAACTCTTAGTCATACGTATAGGTAGCTTAAGCTTCTCTGCTACTTACATAAGCTTCACAAGAGTAAACCTCAAGATCAAGGGCTTTGCTGATTGATTTGGGTGTCCCTAAAATTTGACACAGTATCAGGTTATTCCCTGATGGTAAAGTTTAATAGTTCCATATTCTTTCTCCCATTCCTCAAGGGACTTTGCCAATACTTTTTGGTTATCTGCTTAATATACTCTGAGATATATCCAGGCATTACATTAAGCTATATAGGATTAAAGGATGTCTTTTTTATTCTGGGCTCCCTGTGTTTCAACTGTTCAAATTAACTATACAGATAGGTTGAGTTAGATTATGTGCCACAGAAAATTTTGGTTCCAGACAAATAAACCTTTTTTCCTTTGGTCTCAAAAAGTATGTGTGGTTCTAAAATATAGACAATATCTTTGTTACCCCAGTTCAGGGTCTTTTGTATGGTTTCTTTGTATCCAACATAGGGAGGCAAGTCCTGTGGAAGGAGTTAACCAAATAAATCCATCCTATAATTGGGCATAGGAGAAGGTGATATCCTTTGTGTTATTATGTACCTTCCTCATGGCTTCTCATTCTGAGCTTTGCTGGAAGAGGTTAGATTGTGCTCCAGGGTGTTTCACTCCACCCATCATTAGTTAACAATATCACCTGTGATGTCGGTGGTGTTCAAGGTTGACATTGCCTTCTGTTGCTCTCTGAAACAGTGTTAGATGGCCTGCCAATCGTGACCTCAAAGTGGATCCACCCATCAGGGCACTCCTCCGTGGCTGCTGAAATGCATGAGGCTGCAAACACAGCAGTTGGATTTGTTGTGTGTTCACTATGTAGTGGGCCCAGGCTAATGACACATTTTCAGGAGGGTGTGGGGTGCTCCAAGCATTACCATAAGCAGATAGCCATAAAAGACAACATAAGCTAGCAGAAAAAGGTAAGAACTTGTTAGAAACACAGATTGGGCTATCTCATCCTTCTATTAATATGAAACTACTGTTGATTCGTACTCCAGCAATGACCTCAGCCAAAGCAGGGGCTCACCCTGGATGACTATACCATACCTTTCGACCCACCATGGGAGTGGCTGCCACCTCTAGGTTAACAGTGTTAACAGTAATCCAATATACCATTGCCACAGCTGTGCCCTTCAGGATTGGACACCTGCCTGCCCATTGCTACTGTGTCTCTCCAGGTCCTCTCTCTTTCAGGACTGTTGGGGGTAGCTCTAGAGTGGCTGGGGCCATCTGCCTTATGGGCAAGAGGGTCCCAATCCATCCCTTGGGTGTTGAATAGCTCAGACCCCCAGGTATTTTTCTGGCAGCTGGGATGTTAGGAGCAGAGTTAGTAGCGTTATCCCATTTCAGGTGGCATTTGACTTGGGGATCCAGGCCTCTTCTGTCTGTTTCTACACTTGCACAGCTTGTGCAAGGGCTAACACTGCTAGGATCCTATTAAAGGTTGACTTACCTCTCTTGGTAGGCACTTAATTAAGTTTTATGAAGGCCTCTGGAATGGCTACTGCCCATCCTTTTAAAGATGTCTGCCCAGTGAGGAGTTTGTTCTGTTCCTTTAGTAGGCCTGTTTTCCTTTCTATCAAGCCAGCCCTTTAAAGTTATAAGGCAAATGAAATTGCTGTGCTATCCCTTCCTTTTGTGGCCAGTCCTATATTGGGGTGCTAGTGAAGTGGGGCCCTTGGTCACTAGAAATGACACTGGGTGTGCCATACAGTGTTTATAGACACTGCAGGATTTAATAGTGGATGTTTGGTTGTTATGTCTTTAGGGAAATGCTTGCATGAGATCATTGACAGTGTCTACACAGGTAAGTGCACAGTGATAGCCTTGGCATCCCAGAAGAGGCCCTATATAATCCTCCTGCCAAATGTCTAAAGCTCTTGTTATATGACCAGACACCCCAGGCAGAGATTTGGCTGCATGTCAGGAAGTTCCGGCAGATTCTCAATGTGCTCTCTGGACATAGGCAAACAGCTATTTGTGCTAGTCTTTAGGTTGCATGAATACCCCTGTGCCTCCCTTCCCAGGGTATCCAGTGGGCTGTGTCTGAATTCTCAGTCATTTCCACCACCCACGTCTTGTTTATGTTAACTGTTTTCCTGGGTGGGAGGTCAGCTGAGGGGTGACCATATGGAAGGCCAGAACATCTACTCCTGGGCATTGTAGGGGATCTGAGATATCTTTCCGTAGTTCAGTCCCCCCACAGTGGATGCCCATTCATAAGTCACTTATCAGCTTCCCAATGGGCAATTCATATTGTTAACCCTTGTTTGTGGGGCCCTTTAGTGTACTGTTATTCTGGCTTCAAGCTCTTACAGTATTTCAGCAGGACAGGATTGGGTTGTTTGTCGATTTTCTCCCACACCACCCCCAGCTTTCAGCAGGACCTGACACATCTGGCTACAGGAAACCCTCTTTGTATTGGATTGGGAGGAGGCAGTTTTCTTTTTCCCCATATTTCAAATTCCCATTTGCCACTCTGGACTCTGGATGTCCCAGTTGTCTGTCCCTGTCTCTTCTATCTCAGCAAAGGCTTGTCCTACATCGTACACAGGGATACTGGCAAGAAGGCAAAGAATAGAGGAGTATCCTTTTCCAATGGGTAGATGCCACTTTTAGTAATTTATTTTTCATGTCTGCCATAAAAGTGGCACTGTTGGGGCCCCAGAGGAGTGGGGTATTAAATGGTCCTGTGCATTGCTAGCTTTCTCAGCAGTTCTTGCATTTCTTCAATAGCTTTCTAGGGGGCAGCAGCGTCTCCTGGCAATTTCCCCTCTAACAGTCATGCATCTCGGCAGGCATTAATGACAAAATCACTTAAGGTATGAGGTCCAGCACTGTCCTCACCTCAGTCTTACTTACTGGCAAGGTTTCTGTCAGCTCCACTACCCCACAGTCTTACTAGCCATGCCATAATGTCTCCTTAGGATTTTGGCAGAAATGCCTTGCGATATCAATCAGCTCTGCTCAGGCATTAACCCTGCATTAATGGATTTTTCTGTTTGTGTTTCAATAAAGCATTATTTCTGGACACTGAAACTTGAATTTCATATAATTTTCATGTGTCACAAAGCATTCATCTTCTCTTGAGATTTTAATTTTATTTAGTTATTTATTTTGAATTTTTAATGTAATTTTATTCAGATATGTATTCACATACCACACAATCATCCAAATTATGCAATCAGTGGTTCACAGTATCATCATATAGCTGTGCATTCATCATCAACAATTGATTTTTTTAACATTTTCATTGCTCCAAAAAAAATAAAAATAAAAGTAAAAAAGAACACCCCAAATATCCATACCTCCCATACCCCTGATTATTTATTTATTTTAGTCTTTTTTTCCTCACTCATCTGTCCATACACTGGATAAAGGGAGGGTCAGTCATAAGGTTTTCATAATCACATGGTTACACATTAAAAGCTATATAGTTATACAATCATATTCAAGAATCAAGGCTATTGGATTACAGTGCAACAGTTTCAAGTATTCTCTCTAGCTACTTCAATACACCAAACACTGAAAAGAAGTATCTATATAAAGCATAAAAATAACCTCCAGAATGACTTGTGTCTCTATTTGAAATCTCTCAGCCACTGAAACTTTGTTTTGTTTCATTTATCTTCCTCCTTTTGGTCAGTAAGGCTCTCTCAGTCATGATGTCAGAGCCAGGTTCATCCCCAGGAGTCATGTCCCAAGTGGGGGGGAGGGCGCTGAGCTCACATGTGGAGTTGGTTTAGAGAGAGAGGCCACATCTGAGCAACAAAAGAGGTTCTCTGGGGATGACTCTTAGGCATAATCATAAGTGGGCTTGGCTTCTCCTTTGCAGAAATAAGTTTCATAAAGGTAAGTTCAAAGATTGAGGGCCTAGCGGATCAAATTGGCAGTCCCCAATGCTTGCTCTTTTCAGGTCTTCACCAGGTGGGGAAGTTAACTATTTACACCTGTTCCCCCAGACCCTCAAGGGGACTTTGCATATTTTTTTTTATCTTCTGCCCAGATTTCTGTGGGATGTATTGGGGCATCACACCAACCTGTACAAACCAACAAGATCTCACTCCCTTTCAAGGTTCCATGTAATTATGGTGTTTAAATAAGCTGACCACACAAGTTAAATTAGATAGTGTGCTACCAAAAATATAAATTTTGCACCAAATAAATATCTTTTCCTTTGGTCTCATTCAGAAGTCGAAGTTTTAAAATATGGACCATATCATCCTTCACCCTTTAGTCTGATTTACCTTAGTCCTACCCAAATCAGCTTAATTCATATCTCTAAATGAAGTCTGGTCACTTTTTCAGTGTTTTTAATAGTTACTGTATGAGGTAATGCTGACTTTCATAGCTGCAGAACTCTAGCTCTGAGTCTCAGGTGTCACACAAATACCCGAAGTTCTAAGGAATGACCAGGTCATCCACAAAGAGCTCAGCATCTTAGGATTTAGAAAAAACAATTACAACTCTGGAATAGATATGACTGCTATAAAAGCTTACAATCTAGGAACTCTTACAATAGGCCTTCATCTGATAACCTGGGTTCTTGAATTCAATTCTCAGAGTTTGCACATTTTAGTAGTCCATATTAGTGAGGTGTTATAATACTTGTCTTTTAGTATCTGGCCTATCTCATTCAAAATACTGTCCTCAAAGCTCATTCACCTAGTTGCATGCCTTACAACTTCATTCCTACTTGTAGCCGCTCAGTAGTCCATTGTATGTATACACCACAGTTTCCCCTCACGTTTCTCAGTCGTTGTAACCTTCAGCTACCTCCATCCAATGCAAATAACGAACACTGCTGCCATAAATATCAGTGTGCAAAAGTCCAAACTTGTCCCCACTCTCAGTTCCTCCAGCTACACACCAACTATAGGGTTGCAGGACCACACTGCAACCCCATCCCTAGCCTCCTGTGGAGCCACCACACTACCCTCCAGAGGGGCTGCACTACTCTACTCCCTACCAACAGGCCAAAATATGTATATATATATATATATACATATATATGTATATGTATATATATCCACCTTTTATCCAACATTTCTATCTCTCTGTTAATTTTTAAACCTTTTTATTCACACATCATAAATCAAACCTAAGTAAAAAAATAAATTGTTCTCAGTATAGTCACATAGCATGCCTTCATGACCACAGTCTCTATTAGGACATTTCCATTTCTTCCACAAAGAATCCTATACCCCTACCCCATATCCCACACTTATTAACATTAAGCTTTGGCATATTGCCTTTGTTACATTCAATGGAAGCATATTACAATGGAATATATTACATACAATGGAAACATATAGTTACTGTTAACTATAGACCCTTGTATGCATTGATTGTAATTTTTCTCTGTATACCATCCCATTTTCAACACCTTGCAATGTTGACACTCATTTGTTGTCCCTCATGCAAAAACATTCTTACATTTGTACATTTAATCACAATCATTGTCCACTCTAGGTATCGCTAAGTTATACCATCCCAGTCTTTATTCTCTATCTTTCCTTCTGGTGTCATACATGACCCGAGCCCTTCTCCTTCAACCATACTCACAACCAGCTTCATTCAGTGTACTTATATTATTGTGCTACCATCACATAGTATTGTGTTATCCATTTCTGCATCTTTACAATCAGTCCTCTTTAACATTCTGTACTCCTTCAGCCCAGTCTCTACCCTCTTTCTATCTCCTGATAAACTGTGGTCTCAACTTTAACTTTCATGGTTCACTCATTAATGTTAGTTCATATCAGTGAGACCATACAGTATTTGTCCTTTTGTTTCTGGGTAATCTCACTAAGCATAATGTCCTCAAGGTCCATCCATGTTGTTGCATACTTCATAACTTTATTCTGTCTTACAGCTGCATAATATTCCATCATATGTATATACCACAGCTTGTTTATCCACTCATCTGTTGATGGACATTTGGGCTGTTTCCATCTCTTGGTAATCATAAATAATGCCACTATAAACCTTGGTGCAGAAATGTCTGTTTGTGTCCTTGCCTTCAGTTCCTCTGAATATATACCTAGTAATGGGATTGCTGGATCATACAGCAATTCTATACTTAGCTTCCTAAGGAATCACCAAACTGCCTTCCAGAGGAGTTGTACCATTCCACATTCCCACCAACAGTGAATATGTGCCTCTTTCTCCACATTCTCTCTAACACTTGTGCTTTTCTGTTTCTTTGGTAATGGCCATTCTAGGTGTGAGAAGATATCTTATTGTGGTTTTGATTTGCATTTCCCTAGTAGCCAGTGAAGTTGAGCATCTTTTCATGTATTTTTTAGCCAATTTTATTTCCTCTTTGGAAAAGAGTCAGTCCATGTTTTTTGCCCATTCTTAAATCAGGTTGTTTGTCTTTTTGTTGTTGAGTTGTAGAATCTCTTTATATATTCTGGGTGACAATCCCTTATCTGATATGTGGTTTCCAGATATTGTCTCCCATTGTGTAGGCTGCCTTTTTACTTTCCTGGCAAAGTGCTTTTTGATACACGAAAGTGTTTAATTTTGAGGAGATCCCATTCATCTATTTCTTTTTTCGTTGTTCATGCTTTGGGTGTAAGGTCTAGGAAACCACTTCCTATCACAAAGGTTATAAGATATTTCCCTACCTTTTCTTCTAAAAGTTTTATGGGCTTAGCTCTAATCTTTAGGCCTTTGATATATTTTGAGTTTGTGTATAGATTGTGAGATATGGGTTCTCTTTTATTCTTTTGGATATGGCTATCCAGTTCTCCAAACACTATTTATGAAGGGGTTGCTCAATCCCAGTTGAGTTGCTTTGACTACTTCATCAAAAATCAATTGTCCATAGATGACAAATCTATTTCTGAATACTCAATTTGATTCCATTGGTCAGTGTGTCTACTTTTATGGCAATACCATGCTGTTTTGACCACTGTAGCTTTGTAATATCCTTTAAAGTCAGGTAGTGTGAGACCTTCCACTTAATTCTTCTTTCTCAAGATCTTTTAAGCTATTCAGGGCAACCTGACCTTCCAAATAAATTTGGTTACAGTTTTTCTATTTTTGCAAAGTAAGTTGTTCGGATTTTAATTGGTTTGCATAGAATTTATTTATCAATTTGGGTACAACTGACATCTTAACTATATTTAGTCTTCAAATACATGAACATGGTATATCCTTCCATTTATTTAGGTCTTCTTTGATTTGTTTTAGCAATTTCTTGTAGTTTTCTGCATATAGGTCTTTTGTGGTCTTGCTTAAATTTGTTCCTAAATATTTCATTCATTTTGTTGCTATTTTAAATGGAATTTTTTTCTTTATTTCCCCCTCAGATTGCTCATTGCTAGTGTATAAAAGCACTACTGATTTTGGGGTATTGATCTTGTACCCTGCCACTTTGCTGTACTCATTTTTTAATTCTAGTAGCTTTGCTGTAGATTTTTTGGGATTTTCAGTATATAATATCATGTCATCTGCAAACAGTGAAAGTTTTACTTCTTCCTCTTCAATTTGGATGACTTTTATTTCTTTTTCTTGCCTAATTGCTCTAGCTAGAACTTCCAGCACAACGTTGAATAACAGTGGTGAAAGTGGGCATCCTAGTCTTGTTCCTGATCTTAGAGGGAAAGCTTTCAGTCTTCCCCCATTGAATATGATGTTAGCTGTGGGTTTTTCATTTATTCTCTTTATCATATTGAGGAAATTTCCTTCTATTCCTATCCTTTGAAGTGTTTTCATCAATAAAGGAGGTTGAATTTTGTCAAATGTCTTTTCTGCATCAATCAAGATGATCGTGTGGTTTTCCTGCTTTCATTTATTGACGTGATATTACATTGAGTTTCTTATGTTGAATCAGCCTTGCATACCTGGAATAAATTCCACTTGGTCATGGTGTACAGTTCTTTTAATGTGCTGCTGGATTTGATTTGTGAGTATTTTGTTGAGGATTTTTGCACCTATATTCATTAAAGAGATTGGTCATAATTTTCTTTTCTTGTAGTTTCTTTGTCTGGCTTTGATATTAGGGTGATGTTGGCTTCATAGAATGAGTTAAGTAGTTTCCCCTCTTCAATTTTTTTGAAGATTTTGAGCAGGATTTTTATTAATTCTTTCTTGAATGCCTGGTAGAATTCACATGTGAAGCCATCTGGGCCTGGACTTTTCTTTTTGGGGAGCTTCTTGATGACTGATTCAATCTCTTTACTTTTGATTGGTTTGTTGAGGTCATCTATTTCTTCTCAAGTCAGGGTGGGTTGTTTATGCTTTTCTAGGAAGCTGTCCATTTCGTCTACATTGTGTAGTTTACTAACATATAGTTACTCATAGTATACTTTCATTCTCTCCTTTATTTCTGCAAGGCCAATAGTTATTTCCACTCTCCTATTTCTGACTTTATTTATGCATTCTCACTCTCTCTCTCTCTCTCTCTCTCTCTCTCTCTCTCTCTCTCTCTCTCTCTCTCTCTCTCTCTCTCTCTCGCCAGCCTAGTTAAGGGTCTATTGATTATTGATTTTCTCAAAAAACCAATTTCTGGTTTGGTTGATTATCTCTATTGTTTTCATGTTCTCAATTTCATTTATTTCTGCTCTAATCTTTGTTATTTATTTCCTTCTGTTTTCTTTGGGGTTAGTTTGCTGTTCTTTCTCTAGTTCCTCCAGGTGAACAGCTAATTCCTTGATGTTTGGTCTGTCTTTTTTTCTTTGTGTGTGTGTGTGTGTGTCTGTGTGTGTGTGTGCATGGTCCAGGAATTGAATCTGGAACTCTCTCATGGAAGGTCAGCATTCTACCACTGAACCACCCATGCACTCCTTCTTTCTTCTTTTTAAATATAGGTATTTGGGCAATAAATTTCCCTCTCAGCACCGCCTTTGTGCATCCCATAAGTTTTTAAAAATATATATAATTTAATATATTTTAGTAGCAAACCTACAGGCACAGCACAGAAAAAAAAAAGGAAACACTTCACGAATTTGTGTGTCATCTTTGCACAGGGGCCATGCTAATCTTCTCAGTATCATTCCAATTTTAGTATATGTGCTGCTGAAGCAAGCATTCATTCCATAAGTTGTTTTTCTGTTTTGTTTTGTTTTTTGCATGGGCAGGCACCGGGAATTGAACCCGGGTCTCCGGCATGGCAGTCAAGAACTCTGCCTGCTGAGACAATGTGGTCCGCCCCATAAGTTTTGATATGCTGTGTTTTCATTTTTATTTGCTTCAAGATATTTACTCATTTATATTGTAATTTCTTCCCTGACCCACTGGTTGTTTGAGAGTGTGTTGTTTAGCCTCCATATATTTGTGAATTTTATGGCTTTCCACTTGTTGATTTCTAACTTCATTCCATTATGATCCGAGAAAATGTTTATATAATTTCAATCTTTTTAGATTTATTGAGACTTGCTTTATGACCTAACATGTAGTCTATTCTGGAGAATGACCCATGAGCACTTGAGAAAAATGTGTATTCTGCTGTTGTGGGGTGTAATGTTCTGTAAATGTCTGTTAAGCCTAGTTCATTTATTGTATTATAAAAAATCTGTTTCCTTATCGATCTTCTGACTATATGTTCTACCCATTGAAGAGAGGTGTATTGAAGTCTCCAACTATTATTGTAGAGGTGTCTACTCCTCCATTCAGTGTTGCCAGTGTGTGCTTCATGTATTTTGGAGCACTCTGGCTTGGTGCATAAATATTTATGATTGTTATGTCTACTTGATGAATTGTTCCTTTTATTAGTACATAGTGTCCTTTCTTGGCTCTACCTTTAAAGTATAATTCATTGGATGTTAGTATAGCTTTTTTGGTTGTTCTTTGTGTAAAATACCTTTTTCCAACTATTCAATTTCAGCCTATTTCTTTGTCCGTGGGTCTAAAGTGAGTCTCTTGTAGACAGCATATAAATGGGCCCTGTTTTTCAATCCATTCTGACAGTCTATGTCTTTTTGTTTATTTATTTTTTATTATCAAACCAAAACAACCTGCAAACATGAACATTCTTAACATATGAACGTTCTGTTCATGGTGCACAATCAATGGCTCACAATATCATCACATAGTAGTATATTCATCACCATGATTATTTTACAAACATTTACATTACTCCAGAAAAAGAGGAAAAAAGAAAAAACTCATACATATCATACTCCTTACCCCTCTCTCTCACATTGACCATTAGTATTTCCATCTACTCAATATATTTTAACTTTTGTTCCCCCTATTTTTTCTATACCCCTTACCACTCCCTTTCATTGTTCACTAGTATTTCAATCTACTCAATTTATTTTAACATTTGTTCCCCCTATGACTTATTTATTTTTAATCCATTTTTTTTACTCATCGATCAATATCATAGACAAAAGAAGCATCAGACACAAGGTTCTCACACTCACATAGTCACATTGTGAAAACTGTATCATTATACATTCATCTTCAAGAAACGTGTCTACTGGAATACAGCTCTACAATTTCAGGCACTTCCCTCTAGCCTTTCTAATACACCTTAAACAAAAAAGGGGATATCTATAAAATGCTTAAGAATAACCTCCAGGATAACCTCTTGACTCTGTTTGAAATCTCTCAGCCACTGACACTTTATTTTGTCTCATTTCTCCTTTCCCCTTTCAGTCAAGAAGGTTTTCTCAATCCCTTGAAGCTGAGTCCCAGCTCATTCTAGGATTCCTGTCCCACATTTCCAGGAAGGTTTACACCTGTGGAAGTCATGTCCCATGTAGAGAGGGGGAGGGCAGTGTGTTTGATTGCCATGTTGGCTGAGAGAGAGAGAGGCCACATCTGTGCCAAAAAAGAGGTTCTCTGTGGGGTGACTCTTAGGCCTAATTTTAAGTAGGCTTAGTCTATCCTTTGTGGGGATAAGTTTCATATGAATAAACCCCAAGATTGAGGGCTTGGCCTATCGATTTGGTTGTCCCTCTTGCTTGCAAGAATATCAGGAATTCTCCAAATGGGGAAGTTGAATTTTCCCCTTTTTCCACCATTCCCCCAAGGGGACGTTGCAAATACGTTTTAATTCACTGTTCAAATCAATCATCTATCTTTTCTTCTGGTTTCATTTGTGCCCCCAGCCCTCTTCACTCTATCATTCTCACATTCAATTTCATTGAGTGGAGTGTACTAACATTATTGTGCTACAATTAGTTAGTATTTTGCTATCCATTTCTGAATTTTTACAATCAGTCCTATTGTGCAATCTGTATCCCAACAGCTCCAATTATCCAAAATCTACCCTATTTCTATCTCCTGATAGCCTCTTGTCATGGTCAGGTTCATGTGTTAACTTGGCCAAGTGGTGGTACCTGTTTGTCTGGTTGGGCAAGTGCTCGCCTGTCTGTTGCGATGAGGACATTTCATAGAATTAAATCATGATCACGTCAGCTACATCCGCAGCTGATTCCATTTGTAATCAGCCAAAGGGGAGTGTCTTCTGCAATGAGTAATGCTTAATCTGATCACTGGAAGCCTTTTAAGGAGGATTCAGAAGAGACAGGCTCTTCCTGTTTCAGCTAATGAGCCTCTCCTGTGGAGTTCGTCCAGACCCTCCATCGGAATCATTGGCTTCACAGCCTGCCCTGCAGATTTTGGACTGTGCGTTCCCATGGTCACGTGAGACACTTTTATAAATTTTATATTTGTGACTGTTCCCTGTCGATTCTGTTTCTCTAGAGAACCGTAACTAACACGTCTTGGTACCAGGAGTGGTTCTTAAGAAACAGAATCTTAAAAATGGGTTTTTATGAATGGTTTTCTACTCTGACTGGACTCAAAGACACTAAAGACTCTGATTCCCATAATCAGAATGACACTCCCAATTCATGTAGTGAGTTGGCAAAAGAGATAGTCAAAATATCACCATTCAATTCTCCTAATGCTTTGCTTGTACGAAGCCAGGCTCTGGAGAATAATGTTTTTGACACCTTTACAGAGTTTTGTGGAAATAAGAGGTATAGAGATGTTGGCTGGTTGTTGTTAGATACACTGGATACATTAAGGAGTGAAAAGGATGGGCTTAAGGCTTGAAATGAGAAGCTTAAGTGCCGTCTGACAGATGTCTTATTTCCGATAGCCGTAGACTTGAGATCTCTGAAAATCAGACTCAGAATCTAATTTTAGAGTAGCAACTTTACAACATATACTGAAATCTCAATGTTGCATGGTGTCTACCATTAAAGTGAGGGCATTGATTGGAAAGGAGTGGGACCCTGAAAAATGGGATGGTGACATATGGATTGATAATGATGTCGGGGTGAGGTTGAAACCCTAGGTCATGCTGAGTCTTCTCTAGATAACCCTGTAACAGTTTGTCCTGAGGACATAACCACCCCACCTCCAGCTTGCTTTGAGGAGTTGGCCACCCAACCTCTTCCTGAAGGGATTAGCCCTACAGTGATTAATCCTGCTTCACCAGATGAAACTGCAAATGAAGGCCTTGAAGCAAATGGCTTGCAAGATATTTCTAATTCTTTTCATGCCCCACCCCCACCACCTCTTATTTATTCCAGACCTATAACTAGACTAAAGTCCCAACAGGCCCCTAAAGGTGAGGTACAAAGTATCACACATGAGGAGGTACATTATACTTCAAAAGAACTGTGAGTTTTCCAATTTATATAGACAGAAATCAGGGGAATAGGTGTGGCAATGGGGTTTAAGGGTGTGGGATAATGGGAGGAGGAATGTAAGGCTGGATCAAGCTGAATTTATTGATATGGGCCCACTAAGCAGAGATTCTGTATTCAATGTTATAGCTCGAGGGGTTAAAAAGGGTATTAACAGTTTGTTTGGATGGTTGGTTGAAATATGGATCAAAAGGTGGCTGACATTACCTAAGGTTGAAATGCCAGAACTGCCCTGGTATAATGTAGATGAGGGGATCCAGAGGCTTAGAGAGATTGGAATGTTAGAGTGGATTTATCATGCAAAGCCTGCTCTTACACCCCAGGAATGTCCAGAGGATACACCTTTTACCAGAACAGTGAGAAATAAGTTTGTGAGGCTAGCGCCATCATCCCTGAAGAGCTCTGTGGTTGCACTTCTCTGCAGATCAGACATTACTGTAGAAACTGCTGTCCCTGAGCTGGAAACCTTAAACACAATAGGGATGACAGGATCCCGAGTTGGCAGAAGCCAGGTGGCAGCACTTAATCGCCAGACAGGGTGGATGTGGCTACTATAATAGACAGCAAACTCAAAGCAGGCGTCAAAATTTTATGACTCACAGAGATTTGTGGCATAGCCTAGTAAATCATGGGGTACCTAGAAATACAATAGAAGGGCAGTCTACTAAATTCTTGTTCGAGCTGTATAAACAAAAGAGTTCTAGGTCAAGTGAACAGAAATCTAACCTGAATTACAAAAACAATGAGTCATGGCCCCTTAATCAATTTCCAGACTTGAGGCAGTTTACAGACCCAGAGCCCCTTGAATGAAGGGGAGGCCAGGTCCCTTTGGGGGAGAACCCTGTTACACTGCCACAAATTTATACTGTTAATCTTCCTCCAAGCCTTCCCCAAGGAAACCGACGGCCTTTTACCAGGGTAACTGTGCATTGGGGAAAAGGAAATGATCAGATATTTTGGGGATTATTAGACACTGGTTCAAAAGTGGCATTAATTCCAGGGGACCCAAAACATCACTCTGGTCCACCAGTCAGAGTGGGCGCTTATGGAGGCCAGGTGATCAATGGAGTTTTAGCTCAGGTCTGTTTCACAGTGGGTCCTGTGGACCCCCGGACCCATTCTGTAGTTATTTCCCCAGTTCCAGAATGTATAATTTGTATAGACATACTGAGCAACTGTCAGAATCCCTACATTGGCTCTCTAACTCGTGCAGTGAGGGCTATTACGGTGGAAAACACCAAGTGGAAGCCACTAGAACTGCCCCTACTGAGCAAAATAGTAAATCAGAAGCAATACCAGATTCCTGGAAGGATTGCTGAGATTACTGCCACTCTTAAGGACTTGAAGGATGCAGGGGTGGTGATTCCCATGACATCCCCACTCAACTCTCCTATTTGGCCTGTGCAGAAAACAGATGGGTCTTGGAGGATGACAGTGGATTATCGTAAGCTCAACTAGGTGGTAACTCCAATTGCAGCTGCTGTTCCAGATGTGGTATCATTGCTTGAGCCAATCAATACATCCCCTGGTACCTGGTATGCAGCTATTGATCTGGTAAATGCTTTTTTCTCAATAGCTATCAGTAAGGACCACCACAAACAGTTTGCTTTTAGCTGGCAAGGTCAGCAATATACTTCCACTGTCCTACCTCAGGGGTATATCAACTCTCCAGCCCAATGTCATAATCTTGTCCACAGGGACCTTGATTGTTTCTCCCTCCCACGAGACATCACACTGGCCCATTATATTGATGATATCATGTTGATTGGACCTAGTGAGCAAGAAGTAGCAACTACTCTAGACTTACTGGTAAGGGATTTGCATGTCAGAGGATGGGAGATAAATCCAACAAAAATACAGGGGCCTTCCACCTCAGTGAAATTCCTAGGTGTCCAGTGAGGTGGAGCATGTTGAGATATCCCTTCTAAGGTGAAGGATAAGTTGCTGCATCTGGCCCCTTCTACGACCAAAAAAGAGGCATAATGCCTAGTTGGCCTATTTGGATTTTGGTGACAACATATTCCTCATTTGGGTGTGCTACTCTGGCCCATTTACTGAGTGACCAGAAAAGCTGCTAATTTTGAGTGGGGACCTGAACAAGAGGAGGCTCTGCGACAGGTTCAGGCTGCTATACAAGCTGCTCTGCCACTTGGGCCATATGATCCAGCAGATCCAATGGTGCTGGAAGTGTCAGTGGCAAATAGAGATGCTGTCTGGAGCCTTTGGCAGGCCCCTGTAGGAGAATCACAATGCAGAACCTTAGGATTTTGGAGCAAAGCCTTATCATCTGCTGCAGATAACTACTCTCCTTTTGAGAAACAACTTTTGGCCTGCTACTGAGCCTTAGTAGAGACTGAACGCTTAACCACGGGTTATCAAGTTACCATGAGACCTGAGTTGCCTATCATGAGCTGGGTGTTATCTGACCCACCAAGTTATAAAGTTAGGCGTGCACAGCAGCACTCTATTGTAAAATGGAAATGATATATATGAGATAGGGCCAGAGAAGGTCCTGAAGGCCCAAATAAGTTACATGAAGAAGTGGCCCAAATGCCCATGGTCTCCACTCCTGCCACCTTACCTTCTCTTTCCCAGACCAGAGTTATGGCCTCTTGGGAAGTTCCTTACAGTGAATTGACTGAGGAAGAGAAAACTCGGGCCTGGTTTACAGATGGTTCAGCACGATATGCAGGTATCACCCGAAAGTGGACAGCTGCAGCACTACAACCCCTTTTTGGGGTGTCCTTGAAGGACAGTGGTGAGGGGAAATCCTCCCAGTGGGCAGAACTTCGAACAGTGCACCTGGTTGTTCATTTTCCTTGGAAGGAAAACTGGCCAGAGGTGCATTGGTATACTGACTTATGGGCTGTTGCTAATGGTTTGGCTGGATGGTCAGGGACTTGGAAAGACCATAATTGGAAAATTGGTGACAAAGAGGTCTGGGGAAGAAGTATGTGGATAGACCTTTCTGAGTGGGCCAAAAACATGAACATATTTGTGTCCCATGTGAATGTGCACCAGAGGGTGACCTCAGCAGAGGAAGGTTTTAATAATCAAGTGGATAAGATGACCCATTCTGTGGATACCAGTCAGCCTCTTTCCCCAGTAACTCCTGTCATTGCCCAATGGGCTCATGAACAAAGTGGTCATGGTGGTAGGGATGGAGGTTATGCATGGGCTCAGCAAGATGGACTTCCACTCACCAAGGCTGACTTGGCTACAACCACTGATGAATGTCCAGTCTGCCAGTAGCAGAGACCCACACTCATCCCTGATATGGCACCATTCCCTGAGGTGACCAGCCAGCTACATGGTGGCAGGTTGTTTACATTGGACCACTCCCTTCATGGAAGGGACAGTGATTTGTTCTAATTGGAATAGACACATACTCTGGATATGGGTTTGCTTTCCTGCACACAATGCTTCTGCTAAAACTACCATCCATGGGTTTACAGAATGCCTTATCCATTGTCACAGTATTCCACATAGCATTGCTTCTGATCAAGGAACACACTTCACAGCAAATGAAGTGCAGGAATGGGCATATGCTCATGGAATTCTCTGGTCTTACTATGTTCCCCATCATCCAGAAGCAGCTGGATTGATAGAATGGTGGAATGGTCTTTTGAAAACTCAATTACAGTGCCTTGAAAGGCTGGGGTAATGTTCTCCAGGAAGCTGTATATGCTCTGAATCAGATATGTATATGCTCTGAATCAGTTGCTGTATGGTGCTGTTTCTCCCATAGTCAGGATCCTTGGGTCCAGGAACCAAGGGGTGGAAATGGGAGTGGTACCACTCACTATTGCCCCTAGTGATCCTCTAGGAAAATTTTTGCTTCCTGTCCCTGTGACCCTGAGCTCTGCTGGTCTACAGGTTTTAGTTTCAAAATGGGGAGTGCTTCCTCCAGGAGAAACAACAATGATTCCACTGAACTGGAAGTTAAGAGTGCCACCTGATCACTTTGGGCTACTTATGCCACTGGATCCACAAGTCAAGAAAGGGATTACATTATTGTCCAGGGTGATTGACTCTAACTATCAGGGGGAAGTAGGACTGCAACTACATAATGGAGGTAAGAAGAGTTTTATTGGAATATAGGAGATCCCCTAGGGCGTCTTTTAGTACTACCATGCCCTGTGATTAAAATCAATGTAAAACTGCAAAAACCCAATGCAGGCAGGACTACCAATGGCTCTGAAACTTCAGGAATGAAGGTTTGGGTCACCCCACCAGGCAAAGAACCACGGCCAGCTGAAGTGCTTGGTGAAGGTAAAGGTAACATGGAGTGGGTAATGGAAGAAGGCAGTGGTAAATATGAACTTTGACCACATGATCAGTTACAGAAACAAGGACTGTAATGCTTTTGATCATGTTACACTATTTAAGTTGTAAGATATCAAGTTTAAGAATGAATATTACCCAAAGATTTGCATCCTATTCAGGAGAGATTTAATGTGTCTCCAGTTATATGCAAGACAGTTGAGTATTGTTAGCTGAAAGAAAAAATGTGTGTTTTATTGTTTTTTATTTAGAAATTAGGTATGGTTTAAGGTGGTATGTATAGTTGACAAATTGGCAAGGGGTGGACTGTCATGGTCAGCTTCATGTGTCAACTTGGCCAAGTTCATGTGTCAACTTGGCCAAGTGGTGGTACCTGTTTGTCTGGTTGGGCAAGTACTCACCTGTCTGTTGCAATGAGGACATTTTATAGAATTAAGTCATGATCATGTCAGCTGCATCCATAGCTGATTCCATTTGTAATCAGCCAAAGGGGAGTGTCTTCTGCAATGAGTAATGCTTAATCTGATCACTGGAAGCCTTTTAAGGAGGATTCAGAAGAGACAGGCTCTTCCTGTTTCAGCTGGTGAGCCTCTCCTGTGGAGTTCATCCAGACCCTCCATCAGAATTGTTGGCTTCACAGCCTGCCCTGTGGATTTTGGACTCTGCGTTCCTGTGGTTATGTGAGACACTTTTATAAATTTTATATTTGTGACTGTTCCCTGTTGATTCTGTTTCTCTAGAGAACCCTAACTAATACACCTCTGTTCTCAACTGAAATTCTCCATCTCATTCATCAGTGTTAGTTCATATCAGTGAGACCATACAGTATTTGTCCTTTTTTTTCTGTCTAATCTCACTCAACATTATGTCCTCAAGGTCCATCCATGTTGTTACAGGCTTCATGACTTTTTTCTGTCTTACAGTTGCATAATATTCCATTGTATATATATACCACAGCTTGTTTAGCCACCAATTTGTTGATGGATATTTTGGTTGTTTCCATCTCTTGGCAATTGTAAATAATGCTGCCATAAACATTGGTGTGTGAATGTCCGTTTGTATCCTTGCCCTCATGTCTTCTGAGTAGATTCCTAGCAATGGTATTGCCAGATCATATGGCAATTCTATTTTTAGCTTCCTGAGGAACCACCAAACTGCCTTCTACAGCAGTTGTACCATTTTACATTTCCACCAGCAATGGATAAGTGTGCCTCTTTCTCCGTATCCTTTCTAGCCCTTGTTGTTTTCTGTTTTATTGATAATGACCATTCTGGTGGGTGTGAGATGATATCTCATTGTGGTTTTGATTTGCATTTCTCTAATAGCCAGGGAAGTTGAGCATCTTTTCATGTGCCTTTTAGCCATTTGTATTTCCTCTTCTGAGAAGTGTCTGTTCATGTCTTTTGCCCATTTTGTAATTGGGTCGTTTGTCTTTTTGTTGTTGAGTTGAACAATCTCTTTATATATTCTGGATACTAGACCCTTATCTGATATACTGTTTCCAATATTGTCTCCCATTGTGTAGGCTGTTTTTTATTTTCTTGTCAAAGTTCCTAATGCACAAAAGTGTTTAATTTTGAGGAGTGCCCATTTATCTATTTCTTTCTTCAATGCTCATGCTTTGGGTGTAAGATCTAGGAAACTGCCCCCTATTATAAGATTTATAAGATATTTCCCCACATTTTCTTCTAAAAGTTTTATGGTCATAGATCTAATGTTCAAGTCTTTGATCCATTTTGAGTTAATTTTTGTATAGGGTGTGAGATATGGATCCTCTTTCATTCTTTTCATGTGGATATGCAGTTCTTCAGGAACTACTTATTGAAGAGATTGTTCCGTCCCAGGTGAGTTGGCTTGACTGTCTTATCAAAGATGAATTGTCCATAGATGAGAGGGTCTATATCTGAACACTCTATTCAATTCCATTGGTCAGTGTATCTATCTTTATGTCAGTACCATGCTGTTTTGACCACTGCAGCTTCGTAGTACACCTTAAAGGCAGGTAGTATGAGACCTCCAACTTCATTTTTCTTTCTCAGGATATTTTTAGTTATTCGGGGCACCCGCCCTCCCAGATAAATTTGGTTATTGGTTTTTCTATTTCTGAAAAGTAAGTTTTTTGGATTTTAATTGGTATTGTATTGAATCTATAAATCAATTTAGGTAGAACTGACATATTAACTATATTTAGTCTTCCAATCCATGAACACAGTATGCCCTTCCATTTATTTAGGTCTTCTGTGATTTCTTTAACAATTTCTTGTAGTTTTCTTTGTATATGTCTTTTGTATCCTTAGTTAAATTTATTCCTAAATATTTTATCCTTTTGGTTGCAATCATAAATGGAATTTTTTCTTGATTTCCCCCTCAGATTGCTCATTACTAGTGTATAGAAACACTAGAAATTTTTGAGTGTTGATCTTGCAATCTGCCACTTTGCTTTACTCATTTATTAGCTCTTGTGGTTTCGATGTGGATTTTTCGGGGTTTTTGACATACAGTATCATCTCATCTACAAACAGTGAGAGTAGTACTTCTTCCTTTCCAATTTTGATGCCTTGTATTTCTTTTTCTTGTCTAATTGCTCTGGTTAGAACTTCCAACACAATGTTGAATAACAATGGTGATAGTGGACATCCTTTTCTTGTTTCTCATCTTAGGGGTAAAGTTTTCAGTTTTTCCCCATTGAGGATGATGTTAGCTGTGGGTTTTTCATATATTCCCTTTATCACGTTGAGGAAGTTCCCTTCTATTCTTATCCTTTGAAGTGTTTTCAACATCAAAGGATGTTGAATTTTGTCAAATACCTTTTCTGCATCAATCGAGATGATCATGTTTTTTTCTGCTTTGATTTGTTGATATGGTGTATTACATTAATTGATTTTCTTATGTTGAACCATCCTTGCATACCTGGGATGAATCCTACTTGGTCATGGTGTATAATTGTTTTAATGTGCTGCTGGATTCGATTTGCAAGAATTTTGTTGAGGATTTTTGCATCTATATTCATTAGACAGATTGGTCTGTAATTTTCTTTTCTTGTATTTTCTTTGTCTGGCTTTGTATATGAGGGTGATGTTGGCTTCATAGAATGAGTTTGGTAGCCCTCCCTCCTCTTCAAATTTTTTGGAGAGTTTGAGCAGGATTGGTACTAATCTTTTCTTGAATGTTTGGTAGAATTCACATGTGAAATCATCTGGTCTTGGACTTTTATTTTTGTGGAGCTTCTTAATGACTAATTAGCTTTCTTTGCTTATAATTGGTTTGTTGAGGTCGTCTATTTTTTCTCAAGTCAATGTTGGTTGTTCATGCCTTTCTAGGAAGTTGTCCATTTCATCTACATTGTCTAATTTATTAGCATAAAGTTGTTCATAGTATCCTCCCATTACCTCCTTTATTTCTGCGGGTCAGTGGTTATGTCTCCTCTTCCATTTCTGATTTTATTTATTTGCATATTCTCTCTTTTTCTTTTTGTCAACCTTGCTAAGGTTCCATCAATCTGACTGATTTTCTCATAGAACTAACTTCTGGTTTTGTTGATCTTCTCGATTGTTTTCATGTTCTCAATTTCATTTGTTTCTGCTTTAATCTTTGTTATTTCTTTCCTTTTGCTTGTTTTGGGGTTAGTTTACTGTTCTTTGTCTTGTTCTTCCAAGTGCACAGTTAACTCCTCAATTTTTGCTCTTTCTTCTTTTTTGATATAGGCATTTAGGGCTATAAATTTCCCTCTTAGCACTACCTTTGCTGCATCCCATAAATTTTGATATGTTGTGTTTTCATTTTCATTTGCCTCGAGATATGTACTGATTTCTCTTGTAATTTCTTCCTTGACACACTGGTTGTTTAAGAGTATGTTGTTGAGCTTCCATATATTTGTGAATTTTCTGGTCCTCTGCCTGTTATTAATTTCCAACTTCATTCCTTTATGATCTGAGAAAGTGTTTTGTATGATTTCAATCCTTTTAAATTTACTGAGACTTGCTTTGTGACCCAGCATATGGTCTATCCTTGAGAATGATTCATGCGCACTTGAGAAAAAGGTGTATCCTGTTGTTGTGGAGTGTAATTTTTTCTATAAATGTCTGTGAAGTCTAGTTTCTTTATTATATTGTTCAAATTCTGTTTCTTTATTGATTCCCTGTTTAGATGTTCTATTGAGGACAGCAGGGAATTGACCTCTCCAACTATTATGGTCGATGTGTCTATTTCTCTTTTCAGTGTTTGCCTCATGTATTTTGGAGCACTCTGGCTCGGTGCATAAATATTTATGATTGTTATGTCTTCTTTTTGAATTGTTCCTTTTATTAATACATAGTGTCCTTCTTTGTCTCTTTTAATTGTTTTACATTTGAAGTCTAATTTGTTGGATATAGTATAGCTACTCCTGTTCTTGTCTGATTGTTGTTGGCATGAAATATCTTTTCCCAACCATTTACTTTTAAGGGCAGTACTTTCTTCTATCATTTTGCCTTTTGGATTTTATACATCATATGTAATTTTTCTTCTTTTTACCTTTACTGATAGTCTTCATTTCTACACGCTTCTCCACACCTCTCTCTGCTGTCTTTTCCTGTCTCTAGTGCTCTCTTTAGTATTTCCTTTAGAACTTGTCTCTTGGTCACAAATTCTCTCAGTAATTTTTTGCCTGAAAATGTTTTAATTTCCCCCTCGTTGTTGAAGGACAATTTTGCTGGATATAGAATTCTTGGTTGGCAGTTTTTCTCTTTTAGTATCTTAGATATATCGTGCCACTGTCTTCTCGCCTCCATGGTTTCTGCTGAGAAATCTACACAGTCTTATTGAGCTTCTCTTGTATGTGATGGATTGCTGCTTCCAAAATTATCTTTCTCTTTGACATCTGACATTCTGATTAGTACTATCTTGAGTACATCTATTTGGATCTATTCTGTTTGGGGTATATTGCACTTCTTGGATCTGTAATTTTAAGTCTTTCATAAGAGTTGGGAAATTTTCAGTGATAATTTCCTCCATTAGTTTTTCTCCTCCTTTTCCCTTGCCTTTTCCTTCTGGGACACCCACAACATGTATATTCATGTGCTTCATGTTGTCATTCAATTCCCTGAGTCTCTGCTCATATTTTTCCATTCTTTTCCCCACATTTTCTTTCGCTTGTTGGATTTCAGATACCCATCCTCCAGTTCACTAATCCTATCTCCTGCCTCTTGAAATCTAACATTGTAGGTTTCCATTGGTTTTTTCATCTCTTCTACTGTGCCTTTCATTCCCATAAGTTCTGTGATCTGTTTTTTCAGTCTTTCAATTTCTTCTTTTTGTTCATCCTGTGCCTTCTTTATATCCTCCCTCAATTCATTGATTTGATTTTTGATGAGATTTTCCATGTCTGGTCAAACTTCCTGAATTAATTGTTTCAACTCCTGTATCTCATTTGAATTGTTGGTTTGTTCCTTTGAGTGGGCCATATCTTCAATTTTCCTAGTATGATTTGTTATTTTTTTGCTGGTGTCTAGACATTTAATTTCCTTAATTAGTTTATTCTGGAGATTGTTTTCACTTTTTTACCTAGGATTTTCTTGCTGGATGACTTTGTTGTCTATCTGTTCTTTGACATTCAGTTCAGCTTATTCTAGACTTCTAGCTTAAGTTTTAACAGATCAGAATTTTTCAGTTCTTGTTTTCTTGTTCCTTGCCCTGTCTATATGGTGCCTTTTTTCCCTTAGGAGGTTCTACTTAGACATTATAGACTCTAGTCAGATTTTCCCAGACCAGACTGGCCTCCTCTCAGGAGGAAAGAGTCATCTGCATCAGTTTTCCCTGAGGATGAGACCCAGCAGGTTGGCAGACTTTCCTATGAAGCCTCTAGACTCTATGTTTTTCCTATCCTGCCCAGTATATGGCACTTGTCTGCCTGCAGATCCCACCAGCATAAAATGATGCGAGACCTTTAACTTCTGCAGACTCTCCCTGTTCGGGGTCTGGTTGAGACAGAAGAGAGGTTGGAGTCTGGCTTTAATCACGTCAGTTTTCCAGACCCTGCTGGGATCTGATTTCCTTGAGGGAGGGATTCCACTTAAGCTGGGTGGGCTCCACCCCTCTTCTGGAGAAGGAACAACCTCCAGGAAATTACTTCCTTTCACCTGATAAGCTTCTTTGCATCTCCAACAAGCTCAGTTCTGCCCTTGCCTGGGCAGTTGGAGCCTTAGAAGCCTTGCAGTTGTATGCAAAGAGCTGCCAAGCCATAGAAACACAGTCACAAAAAAGAAAAAATCCTTTTCAGAGCAGGACCCCCATTGCTCAGGTTTGCCAATCAAGAGCTTAAGTTGGTACATTGCTCTATGTATCTCCAGGCCTTATGTGCCCCCTCCTTTCCTTCAAGGCCCAGTCCCTTTCAAGTATTTTGTGCTGTCCGATCTGAAAAAAAACCCTCTGTTTTTTTCTTTTCCAGTCAGCCTTGCCCCCTCTGCACCAGGGCAAAAACCAGTAACCTCAGCCCTTACTCACGGTTCAGCTGAGCTGGGGCTCTATTTTAGTAGTCAGAATTTGTTAATTAAGTCCACAATTGGAGCCTGGTTGAGCTCAGCCCCTTGCTGTTATAAAGTCTCTTTCCTTTCCCCTCTGGGAACCAGCCTGTGAGGGAGGGGTACTGGCCTCTGCGGCTTGTGAGGCTCATGGTTCTGGGTGGGATTGTATCTAGTCCAGCTTGTTCAGACTGGTGTACGCTGTGTGTCCAGTTACTGATGTGGCCCAGCAGTTTTTCTGTACTGTTCCTGGCTATTTACTAGCTGCTCTGGAGGATGAACTAAATCCTACACCTCACTAAGCCGTCATCTTGGACCAAGACTCCAGTCTATGTCTTTTGATTGGGGAGTTTAATCCACTAACATTTGATGTTATTACGGTAAAGGCAGTATCTTCTTCTGCCATTTTGTCTTTTGGGTTTTATATGTTATAGCTTTTTTTCTCTCTTTTTACCCTTTTGCCAGTAAACTCTTTGCCAGGTACATTATTCTTGGGTGGCAGTTTTTCTCTTTCAGTATCTTAAATATATCATACCATTGCCTTCTTGCCTCTATGGTTTCTGCTGAGAAATCAGCACATAGTTTTATTTGTTTCCCTTGTATGTGATGGATTGCTTTTCTCTTGTTGCTTTCAGAATTCTCTCTTTGTCGTTGACATTTGAGAATCTGATTAGTAAGTGTTTTGAAGTAGGTTTATGCAGATCTATTCTGTTTGGGGTACGCTGGATTTCTAATTTTATGTCTTTCATAAGAGATGGGAAATTTTCAGTGACTATTTCCTGCATTATTCTTACTGTCACATTTCCCTTCTCTTCTCCTTCTAGGACACCCATAACATGTGCATTCATGCTTTTCATTTTGCTATTTAATTCCCTGAGACTCTGCTCATATTTTCCATTCTTTTTCCTATTCCTTTGTGCATAGGATTTCAATGCCCAGTCCTCTAGTTCAGTAATCCTTTCTTCTGCTTCATCAAATCTTTTATTGTTAAGTCTTCATTGTGTTTTTCATCTCTTCTATTGTACCTTTCAATTCCGTAAGATATGCCATTTGTTTTCTCAAGCTTTTGAGTTCTTCTTTATGGTCACCCAATGTCTTCTTTATAGCCTTCATAACTTTCATCTTGTAAAACTTGTTGGTTTGATTTTTGCATTGATTTAGCATGTTAGTTTGAACATTAGTTAGGTGTTTCAATTCCTGCATCTCATTTGAAGTGTTAATTTATTCCTTTGACTGGGCCGTATTTTCATTTTTCCTAGTATGACATAATTTTTTTTGGCATCTCAGAATCTGATGTCCTTGATTAGTTTATTCTGGAGGTCATCTTCACTCTTTTACCTAAGGTTTTCTTGTTGGTTGGGTTTGTTCTCTATATGTTTTTTGACGTTCTTTTCAACTTATTCCAGACCTCTAACATTGTTTCTATTTAATTGTTCATAATTTTTTCAGCTCATTTTTTTCATCATTTTCTTTCAGCTCATTACTTTGCCTAAATGGAAACTTTTAAAAAATTATTTATTTTAGGATGTTCTTCCCAGATATGACCAACCCCAATCAGATTTTTCTGGGCAAGACAAGCCCAGGTCTCAGGAGGCAGGTGTAATCAGTATCAAGTTACCCTGGGAATGAGACCCAGCAGGTTGTCAGAGATTCCTGCAAAGCCTCTAAGTTCTGTACTTTTCTTATTCTGTCCAGTAGGTGGTACTTGTCGGCCTGCAGCTGCCCACCAGTGGAAAGTGATGCGGTGACTTGAATTCTAAGCAGACCCTATACTTGCCATGGGCATTGTTGAGACAGGCTGAGGTAGAAGGTGGGCTTCGGGCTTAGTCCCTGACATCTGAATTCTCTGATAGAAGGCCGTCCCTTGAGCTGGCCCCTGCCCCTTCTTTTCTTTGGGAAGATAAGCCATTTAGGGAATTATCTCTTTTACTTGATTTGTTGCTTTGTCTCTCAGACCTGTCTTAACTCCACCCTTGCCTGGGTCAGGGCTGATGTGCCTTGGGGCACAGCCCTTTCCCAATATTGTGAGCTAGGCTGACTCCAAGTGTCTGTTTTTTGTTTTATCTGCTTGTTCTTGGTTTATATGTGCTTGGAGCTTGTATTCATCAGTACAAATTTGTTAATTAAAACTACAGGTGGAGCTTGGCTGAGCTGCCCTTCCTTGCTCCCAGCAGAGACTGCTTCTTTTTCCCATAGGGAAGTGTTTCCGACAGAACAAACTGTGCCAGTGGGGGAGTGGTGCCAGCCTCCAGCACTAGGCAGCTTTACTTACAGTTCTGTGCTGTGTTCTCAGCCTTCCACTGGTTCCAGACAGGTGTACAATGTGTGTCTTGTCACAGATGTCCCCCAAACAGGTATTCTGGTTAGTTTCTAGCTATTTACTAGCTGCTTGAGAGGACTAACTAAATTCCACACCTTCCTCTGCCACCATCTTGCCCTGCCTCCCCTGCATTGTTTGATTCTCTGGCAGAGGAGCCTGTTGAGCTCCCCAATGGTCTAGTCTGTTTTACCTTATTTTGTATAAGGGGACGAGCACACAGATGCTTCTACTCTGTCATCCTGAGCTGATTACCTCAATCAACTCATTGGACTCACTCTTGCTTTTTAAAGGATTCCATGCCTTTGTATCCCAATTGGGAGCCTTCCCTATAGCCAGTACCTTCACTTTAGGGAGCTTTTTTCCACACCCTTTTGCATGCTGGCAGGCCTAGACTCCTTGTCTTCCACCTTCCCCACCATATCAGTTACCAGAAAAATTGCAGTTGACCTCATGTCTCATTCCAAATGCATCTCTTCTAGTTTACATACTTTGGTCTCAGCTGGTAGCCAGTCTCACTGCAAACATCAGGGACCACTCTACACCAGCCACCGGCCACTTTGTCTCTTTGCTGGCTGACTAAAACTTTAGCTCTTCCAGCAAGGAGACACCCTGCTGGGGATTGGAGAGCATCACCATACTCTTTTAGATATCTACAAGACATGCAAGAGAGGCCCATAAAGACCCCCGTGGCCAGTCTGGGGTTTCCGAGGTACTGGGAACCAGCAACAAGACTTGCTCTAAAAGAAGACACAGCCAGGACTGCCCCCAACCACCCTATAACAGCATGATTGAGATTCCAAAGAAAGAGACATTAAATGCTGTGGTTATCAGTGCAAAAGCCTTTATTAGAGGAACTATGTACAAACAACTTCAGCTACTGTGACCGACAGTGAGATGGTAAGAAGTTCACTTAAGTATGTCTGTGCTTATGGCAACCACTCTACAGATTACATGTGGTTGAGGAACAAATGTGTTAATTGCCAGGGCTTGGATTCAAGTATTGGAGAAACATCTTTATATACGCTCTTTTTTCGAAACAAAATGTGTTCATGTGGGCTGTGCTCAAGGTTATAATAACCAAAGTTTGGTATGCTTCCAGGGTGATACAGGAAGGGATATCTGAGGAAGAGGACAGGGGCATGATCAATCCTTGGTCAAGCAGGAAATTTTACTTGTGTCACACAAAATACCTTAAGAACTTTTTTTAAAAAAGGAAGTCTATATAGTCACAGCTAAATATCAGCTTTTAAAAATTGATCTATGATGACATGTTAGAAGAATGTTACCTTTAAGAAAAGTACATGAGGTAGCCTTCTGGGGTGGTGGAAATATCTTGATCTAGGTGTTCGATTGTATGGATGTATTCATTAAGCTGTAAGTTATAGAATTATTAGAAATTGAGATGCATAATTTAGAGGTACCTTTTTTATTTACAAATCTACTTATAAAATGAATTCTTAGACGAATAATGTATATTGAAAATTCCTACTATAAAGCAGGAATAATTTGAACTTTTTATACGACAAAGATCAAGTCATATTTACTTTGCTTGGTTTATGACATGACAAATAGCTTTTGGTCTTTGAGGTAGCTACATTGAGGAAGATGGCCTGTGTTCACATTTTTTCATCTTGTGCTAATCTTTCTCATCTTCTCAAATGTCAAATGCAATCTGTTCCTCTACTACATAACACAAATAAGCATTTCCTTGTATGTGTAATCAATACCAGAACCTGAGAAATAACATTACAGCAGGGAGTTCAAACTATTCCTTTGGAGCGAGTGTTCCCATTTTGCATCATACTAGCTTTATATAAAGTGGTATAGTAAGCTCTTACTCATGCTGAGAATACCCTGAGTCTTCTATAAGATGATTTCTAATTTCCTTACGAGGGGTATTCTCTACATTCATAAGAAAAAGGAAACAATAATTTTACCTTGCAAATAAAACTACAATTAATAAAAGCCTAATGGTAATATGATTAACACATTGCAGAATAAATCTCTTGGGTTTAAAAATAGCTTTATTTAGCATTCCATTCCAAAACACAGAAACGTAAGAAAACCTTATCTATTATAAACATAAAAATAGTTAAATACCATAATTTAATGTAAACCAAGTGTTTAAAAAAGGTGAAATATTATAATAAAATACATGCTATTTACACAGAACCAAGTTAAAGCTACTTCCACATTTATCTTAGCAGATCATCAACTTTGAAGTCATCCTTGACAATGAAACAAACACAGCACTTCTATTTGTACTGGTCATTAGGGAAAAAAATAATTTTATTTACTTTAAACAGATACAACTCATTGTGACATTTAGAGCAGGAAGGCAGAAAATGCCCTTTCTGGGATTCCAGATACAACCACTGTAGGTGGAGGCTTGTAAACCATTCCGTTGCATAACCACAGAGCCTATTCTTTCATTTAAGTGCAAACCAGTTGATTCAATTCAGTTACCGCTTAAGAAAAGTAGTAAATATATTCTCCAAAAATAAACCTTTATTAAAAACGGTCAAAGGTGAATATAATATCAATTATGTAAGAAAGATAAAAGCATAAAAATATATATTGTTCCAAACAAGCCCCTTAATAAATGTGAAGAATAGGAGTTTATAAAACCAGATAGGGTAGCTAAAGATTAAAAGCAAAATGTCAAACCCAATCAAAATAAAAAAGAAATAAACCTAACAATGTTTCTTGAAGAAAGTGTTATTTTGTTCAGCCTGTCATTATCACGTGAAAGCCACCATGAGATTTGTGATGGATGCCAGTTATCACTATAATGTATAGTGTTTTGTTTGACCAAGGATATAATAAGCTGTCATTATTGATCAGTTTAAGCAGTTGGCTTTTGTTTTGAGGATCAACATTCATTGTTATACTGCAACTCAGATATCTCTAAGAGGCATAATTAAATGCAAGGTCAGGAGCTGAAAATGCAAAATAAATGCAAGAATAGATACTAGTAGAAGATCCTGCTCCATTACCTATTCACAGGTTCTTAAATTTTTGACCTCTGGATTACTCTGCATTCATAAAATTTATTGAGAATACAGACTCCAAAGCGTTTTTGTTTCTGTGGTTTATATCTATCAATATTACTATATTAGGAAAAAAACAGATATTTTAGACATATGAATTCACCTAAAAAATAATAAACCCATTACATGCTAACATAAATGACATTTTTATGAAAAATAGATATATTTTCAAAAATAAAAAAGGATTTGTGAGAAGAGTGGCATTGTTTTACATTTTTGTAACACTTTTTTTGAGAGAATAAGAGTGAAAGGCAAACAATGTATTGATATTATTATGAAAATAGTTTTGATTTCACAGACTCTTGGAAGGATGGGTCCAAGGGCCATATTTGGAAAACTGCTGGTCTAATCTAAGGCCTGCCATAACCAAAAAAATAAAAGTCCACACAGAGGAGCCTTAATTTTCATCAGAAAACACAACAAAAGCAAAATGAAACAAAAAAAATCCGCACATACACACACAAATCACTGCATAAAACACTCCCACCTTCAGTATTACCTAAGAAGCCAAAAATCATCATGTACTCACGGCCAAATTCAAAACAATATTGTCATTTCTGCTCAGATCATTAAGATATATTCATTTGTAGATCATAAAACTACAAAACCTGTTAGTTAAACACACATGCTTTAGTTTCCTTTCCAACATTTGCTTAATCCTCTCTGTACTGAGCTGGTTGTGTTCTTTACTTTGGCACAGCATTGGTATAGACTAGAGAATGGCAGGGGGTTAACTAATAGCCCACACATTCCAATAAGGAAGATGTTAGCCATTTATGGTGCAGCTGCTCTATTTCTGACTATGTGACAGCTCTGATAAACTTCAGGGAAACAGAGGGAGAAAACTCTCTCTGTAACATAGTAATAACACTACCACCTTAGGCTTAGCACTTCACATTTTACAAAGTACTTTGACACACACCATCTCATTTCATCCTTTTAAAACCCCTGGAAAAGGGCAGGGCAAATAATATTATCCCCATTTTAGAGATGAGGAATTTGAGGCTCAGAGACATGGGTCTGGCCCAAGGTAATGTGGCATGTATGTGGCAGAGCAGAATTAAGATTCAGGCCATCTGACACCAAGTTCAGGAACCCTCAAATACTCTTCCTTCTTCCTTTGGTTCCAAGCAGGATTTGGAGGGTTTGGTGGGGATAGAGATAGAGCCAGCAGGGAATGATTCCTTCTGCTCATCGTATATTTTCTCCAACACTAAGGAGGCTGGGGAGTGGCACAGACATTTCCTTGAACAAATCTAATGAATTTTCCATCAGTGCATACAAGACAAGCCCTCTTAGGAAACTGTCTTAACTTTTCCTTGTGGGACCAGTTCATGTGGGCAGTTCAATCACAACCAGTTCTCTCCATTCTAAGACAAAAGTAAAATTCCTGCAGTTAGAAAGAAAATCTGATAAAAATACAAAATGAAATGGCAACAGTCATGAGAAGGGATATTACTTGATTTTGCAATCTTCCTCCATCAACTGGAGAACAATTTAAAAATCACAGTTTTTGTTGAATGGAAACTTGCCTCCTATTAATCTTTTTTTTTTTTTTGCATGGGCAGGCACTGGGAAACGAACTCCTATTACTCTTGAGGCAAAGAATTCAGCATATCTAAAAACGTTTAGAAAATAATTTCCAATTTTTCATTTTAATTAAACTTTTAGCTGGTTGGAGAGTCTGTGGTTGGTGAGAGAATAGACAGCTAAGTAAAAAGTAATGAATCAGTTAGAAGAAAATAGTATTGCCAAACGTGAGTAAAGGCGTAATCAGTATCTGTTCCCTGTTATATATATATATATATATATATATCCACTTTCGAAGTTATTCTGCTGCCAGAGAATGCTCTCAACCCAAGATATTAATTCAAATTACATGAGACATTCAGAGATGCTAAGCAAATATGTTGTAATTTTCTGTGGGTGGGAGGAGTGGTCAACCCCCCCAAAAATTCCTACTCTAAAACTCACCAAACGCCATTAAGGACCAATTATTTACTTGCTTTATACTGTAAGCAAATTATTTATTGTTCACTCTCTCTCTGAGATGTTTCTAAAATTAACATTTTCTACATGCATGATTTTACATTAGAAAGTAGATGGAGAAATAGGAGGTTAACATAAGCCAGTAAGAGTTACAAAACATGCTTAGTCTATCTTATTTGCAAAATTCAACAGCATGTTGCTTGCTATTTATTCCACAAACTGTTGGTGTCTTTTCCTCCAATTTTGGTGAGTAATGCTCCCTTCACAAGTGATTGAAGTAGAAGTTAAAGACTTTAAGACAACAGCCTCTACTGTGTTGATACCCACATATGTATATATATATATATATATACACACACATATATATGTATATATATATGTCCTTTTATCACATGAAGACTTCCATTAGAATATTTTTCATTCTTCATTAATATTCAGTAGGAAAAATAAGCATGGATAATAAATTTCTAGTAGAAACAAAATTAAAGAAAATCAAATCAAAGTGTGAAGTGGTATATTGTAAGGTACAACAAAATAAGGAAATGCACATTTATGTAGTGGTAAAGTGCTAAAAAATCCTTTCATTAGCATTTTAAAAACGATTAGAGTAGAAAGAAGTTTGCAGTTTTATTTGATGGTGGTGACCACAGGCACCATAGCAATGGCACTGGCTGAGCTGGAGTTGACGATGTCTTCATACTCTGGAGGTGGGTCTAAATGAGGGTCCGTTTCACTCCTCCTCAGGTTCACCTGGCCAGTAGCCTCCTCATAGGTTGGTGGGGGGTCACAGTTGGACAAGCGTGTGGAGACAGAATCTGAGCGCCCAACCACATATTCCAGAAAGCCTGGAGACAACCCACTGCTATCAAACACTTCATCTGGTGGCGGTGGAGGTGTGCTAATATTCAGGTGCTGAGGGAAAGGAATGTGGCTCTCAGTCACTGTCTGTCTATGAGTTTTGTTTCTTAGGAAGCATCTCCAGATTAGGAAAATGATAAGAAGGATAATGAAGAGACCAAAGATCAATGGAAATGTAAGGTAAAATTGAAACCAGTCACTTCCTCTGTTACTTTCTCCCTGCTGTGCTTTTGTGTAGGTGCTCCAAAATTCCTTCTGAAAATATAAGACAAAATAAATTGAAATCAGTACAATCAAAAGATGGAAAATTCAGATGAAAAAATGTCTGGGTCAATGAACATAATGAACAAGAGACCGAAACCAAATTTGTTGGTTCAAACAACCCATAGCCTAGAATTTCCAAGACAAGAAAGTACAAATAAATTATGGTACCCAGTCTGGATCCTCCCCAAAAGGTCAATTAGAACCCATCAATCTTTTTATGTACATTTTGAGCTATCACATGTCAGAGGAAAAAATTTAAAAATGAGGATTTTCTTTCTTGATTATACCAAATAATTTTCCTTTAAAATTACAAGTAAAAAAGTCATTCTCAATATCTACAAGGTTCTCATCATCAAATTCCCATCATCATTTATAGTATGTGCTATTTCAGCTACGATAGGCTTTGGTACTCATTTAACAGATGAACATCTTGTTTTCTAATGGTTCTG
Source organism: Myrmecophaga tridactyla (assembly GCA_004026745.1). NCBI lineage: Eukaryota > Metazoa > Chordata > Mammalia > Pilosa > Myrmecophagidae > Myrmecophaga > Myrmecophaga tridactyla. The sequence goes on from PVIY010005566.1 coordinate 75,884, forward strand.
CTTGGCATTTACTTCCACCAGACTTTCCTCAACTCCCTCTCTAACTCCTAAGTTCAGTACAGAGATGTACAGGATACAGAATGTTCAAACTATGCATTGCTCTTACTATAGACTCTGGCTAGTAAAGAAATTGTTAGGATATTTCTAAACCGAAATCTAAATGAAATGTGGTCTCGTGTTTCAAGTATTTAATGATACGGGGGGAAAGATTTAAAAGGAAATAAAAAGAAACCTGACCCAATTAATAGCCCTGAGAACTGAGTAAGTTACTCTCTAAGCCTTAGTTTCCTCACCTGTAAATCAAAATAATACTCACGTATCATATAGGCTATATGAACATTAAATGAGATACATACACACACACACACACACACAGCATTTAGTCAAGTGCTTGGCAAATAAACACTCAATAAACAGTAGTGATTATAATTAATTTTTTACATATCATAATCAACTCTCTACTTCAAAATGACTGGTTAATCTATCTCATACTCTGATATAAAGACCAGCCTGGACCCCAATCCTAGTCACCTTGATTTTCAATGATTAACACAGTCTATAAGTGCTTTTCTCTTGATAATATTTATTTGCATGTACTCCAAGTCACTGATGATATTTGAAATATCTGGTTCAAGGGAGGAGCCTTTGGAATCCATTTCCAAGGGAGTCGTATCGTTATGAAAATGAGAAAATAAAGTGTACTGAACTAGATCAGAGGTTGCAAAATCAGATGCTCCAATGGGGCATGACATTTACATAAATCCACAAATCTGGTCAAATGTAAGATTTGGGGTACTAAAGCTGATTGTTTTATAGTTACATGTTTTATTTACATAGCCTTACAGTCCTTTCAAATATACTTGGACATACCAATGGCCCAACACCATCAGAATTTTTCACCCCTGATATAGATGATGTCAAAGGTACATTATTGTTCCAACATTCCATGATTCTAAGATTAATTTGGACGTCTTATAATAAATATTGTGTAATTTTCTAAAGGCAATATAGATATTCACAATGAAGTGTTCATAAAAATCAGAGGAAAATATGCAACGTTCAATAAATAAGCCAAAATTGTAAAAAAGTATTCCATATACAGGATTCATTTTATGACAATACCAAAAAAACAAATGACTCATTTGTTTCTACTAATATTTACTACCAAAACTTTAATTAAGACTTCCAGGAAGATGGCAAAATAGGAGAGGCAAAGCTAACTTCTCTACCATGGACTAGAGAAAAGGTACAAAACGAGCAGGACAGCAGTTCCAGGGTACCAGCAGCCATAGAGTAACTTCTACATAATATAGGGAGGACCTGGATGACAAAGCAGAGAAATTACCACGGAAAGGATTGGGTGAGTTTATTTAATCATGACCACCTCTGGGGCTGGCTATTATACACCTGCCCAAAGAGGGTGAGGGAGGAGCTGAGCACTCCCACATTCCTATCTCTGCAACCATTTGAGGAATCATTTCTCAGCTCCACATCTGGGAGCTCCAGTGAGGGAGTGGGAATTTGGGAATCAACAGACTTATTTTAGCCACACAGAGACCTTGTGGCTGTGAGCAGTGCCTATCCCTCAACCCTGAAGCAGGCCACAGCAGGTGCCTGGTTTAAGGGAACACTGAGGAGCCCTCTCCTTGTGAGGAGAGGGATGCAGAGCAGAGTAGAGCCAATTTGGCAGTCAGCAAGCAAGTAAGAGAGAAACTGATTTCCGCTGCCTGTATTCTTTCTCCATGGAGGTCTGCAGCATTCACAGCTTGCACAGGCAGAGAGGCAGGGTCAAGGGAGAGAGCCAAATGGAAACACCAAGAGTTCCTCACCCAGCCCAGTGGCCTGTGGGTACACTGCAGGCAGGGAACTTGCAGGCTGCCAAATAGCAGGGCACTTCTGAGCTGGCTGAGGGCTGGGACTCTCAGTCACATAGCCTGAGGTTTTTCCACTTGGAAGCTTGGTAATCGCCTGATTGATAGTGCCCACAAGTGGATTCTCCACCTAAGTGCACAGAGCACACCCTGTACCGTCGGGGCTGATAGTCTCCACCACACAGAAAGACCAGCTGCACTGACTGTATGTGCATTTGGTTTGGACCCCACCCAGCAGGCTCCCACGTACAGGGAAAAGCAGGTTTGAAGGGAAGAGGTGGCGCAAAAGCGCTATCTTCTGGGAAAACAGAGAAAGTGCACTCTGGCAAATTGCTGTTCTGCCAAATTTCCTACAGATATCCATATATATTGCATCTCCCGTGGGAGGCCTGGGCCTAGCTCTCATTGGGAATTATTGATAAACCAAGAACCAAAGGCGACCTTCAATACAAATACAAGCAACTATAAAAACTTGGGTAAACAAGATAAATCAACTTTCAAAAGAACCTTATCGAGATAATCAGATGAAAAAAACATCAGAAATTTTTAAAAGCACATGAAAATGCAAGATATGGGCAAGCCAAATAATCAAATTAGAAAGCCAGAGAAGACACAGAATTTGGAACAAATAATCAAAGATATACAAACAAATCTCCAAAATAACTTCAATGAGTTGGCCAAAGACATAAGGATATAAAGAAGACACTAGAACAGAATAAAGAAGAATTTGAAAGAGTAAATAGAAAAATAGCAGATCTTATGGAAATGAAAGATGTTGTAGATCAAATTAAAAGCACACTAGAGACACACAACAGAAGATTTGAAGAAACAGAAAAAAGGATAAGTGAAAGAGGATAGGGCAATTGATTGTGAATGTACAAAAGAACAAATGGTGAAAAAGATGGAAAAATTTGAACTGGAGCTCTGGTAAATGATGGACAACATGAAATATACAAATATAAGAATGACTGGTATCCCAGAAGGAGAAGAGTAAAGGGCTGGGAAAGTCAGTTGAAGATATAACAGGGAAATTATATAAACATGCAAATCAAAGTATATGGGGCAAACCTTGGCAAAACTGAAGGAAGCAACAGAAATGTAAAGATGTCATAAGAGCCAAAGAAGAACACTATATGTTAATAAAAGGAACAATTCATTAAGAAGAAATAACAATCATAAATGCCTATGCTCCCAATCAAGGAGCTTCAAAGTACATGAGGCAAACTTTGGCAAAACTGAAGGAAGCAATAGAAATTTCTACAATAATAGTGGGACACTACAATACACCACTCTGTCGTATAGATAGAACAACTAGAGGGAGGATCAGTAAGGAAATAGAGAACCTAAACAATTTGATAAATGAATTAGACCTACCAGACATATACAGATTGTTGCATCTCCAGACACCAGGATATACATTCTTTTCTAGTGCTCATGGAACGTTCTCCAGGATAGATTATATGCTGGGGTACAAAACAGGTCTCAATAAACTTAAAAAGATGGAAATTATTCAAAGCACTTTCTCTGACTATAATGGAATGAAGCTGGAAATGAATAACCACCAAAGAACCAGAACATTCACGAATATATGGAGATTAAATAACACACTCTTAAACAACCAGTGGGTCAAAGAAGAAATTGCAAGAGAAATAGGTAAATATCTGGAGACAACTGAAAATGAGAATACAACATATCAAAACTTTTGGAATGCAGCAAAGGCAGTGCTGAGGGTGGAATTTGTAGCTCTAAATGCATACAGTAAAAAGGAAGAACGAGCTAAAACCAAAGATGTAACTCAACAACTGAAGAAGTTACAGAAAGAACAGCAAATTAACCATAAAGCAAGTAGAAGAAAAGAAATAACAAAGATTAAAGAAGAAATAAATGAACTGGTTTTAAAAAAATTGAGTCAATAAAACCAAAAGTTGGTTCTTTGAGAACGTCAACAAGATTGACAAATTTGGGCAGGCCACAGTGGCTCAGCAGGCAGGAATGCTTGCCTGCAATGCCAGAGGACCCGGGTTCAATTCCTGGTGCCTGCCCATGTTAAAAAAAAAAAAAAAAAAAAAAAGATTGACAAACCCTTAGCTAGACTGACAAAGCCAAAAAGAGAGAAGATGAAAATAGACAAAATAATGAGATGGGATCATTACTATGGCTCTCAAAGAAATAATAAAAAACAAAAACAATAAAGGGATACTATAAACAACTACATGCCAACAAACTAGGTAACTAAGAGGAAATGAATTTACTAGAAACATGTGAACATCCTACACTGACTGGAAAAGAAACAGAAGAGCTCAACAAACCAATCACAAATAAAGAGATTCAATCAGTCATCAAAAACCTTCCTACAAAGAAAAGCCCAGGGCCAGTTGGCTTCAAAGGGAAATTTTATCAAACATTCCAAAACATACCAAAACACCATTCCTGCTCAAATTCTTCCAAAAAATTGAAGAAAAAGGAACACTACCTAACTCATTTTATGAAGCGAACATCATTCTAATATTCTAATACTTTCTTTTAGTATAAATATAATACTTTTTGATAGTGAACAACTTCCAGGCCAAGATGGCAGCTTAGCAATGTGCGTGTTTTACTTCGTCCTCCAGAACAACTACTAAATAACCAGAAACAGTACAAAACAGCTCCTGGGGCCACATCAGTGACTGGACACACAGCATACCGCAGTCTGGACCAGCTGGACCGGCTGCGAGCCCCCCCAGAACCATGAATACCCCAAGCCGCAGTGGCCAGTGCCCCTCCCCCACAGGCTGCTTCCCAGAGGGGAAAGAAAAGAGACTTTACCAGCAGCAGGGGCTGAGCCCAGCCGAACACCAATTGTGGAATTAATTAACAAATTCTGACTACTAAAAATAGGCCCCCAGCTCAGGTAAACCTGATCAAAGCGGAGGTCTCTCATTTTTGCCCTGATGCCAAGGGGGCAGGGTCGACGGAAAAAGAAAAAAAAAAAGGAAACAGGTTTTTGCGGCTGTGTTTCTACAAAGGCTTGACTGCCTTTGGATAAGGCGGTAGGACTTCTCAGGCTGCAACTGCCCCAGGCATAGGCAGAAACAAGCTCATTTGAGGGTTTGTCTGGAGCCTGTGCCTTCCCCAGGGGAGCGGTGAAGCCCAACTCAGGTGGAATCCCTTCCTCAAGGAATTCAGACACCAGGGCTTGGTAATTTGAAGCCATTAAAACCAACCTACAACCTCTCCTCTATCTCCACCATGCCCCCAGCAGGGAGTCTGAAGTTAAAGGTACTGCATCATCTTTTGCTGGTGGGGCATGCAGGCAGAAAAGCACCACATACTGGGCAGGATAAGAAAAACAGAGCTCAGAGACTTCACAGGAAAGTTTTTCAACCTGCTGGGTCTCACCCTCAGGGAAAACTGACACAGGTGACTCTTTCCTCCTGATAGGAGGCCAGTTTGGTCTGGGAAAATCCGACTGGGGTCTATAAAATTCTCCTCTGTTAAACAAAACCTAAGCTAGAGGTCCAGATAAAGCTGAACTGAATGTCAAAGAACAGATAGACATCAAATTCATCCAGCAAGAAAACCCTAGGTAAAAGAAGTGAAAGCAATCTCCAGAATAAACTAATTAAGGAAATTAAATGCCTAGATGCCAGCAAAAAATAACAAATCACACCATGAAAACTGAAGATATGGCCCAGTCAAAGGAACAAACCAACAGTTCA
>PVIY010005566.1:81555-93614 GCA_004026745.1 Myrmecophaga tridactyla
TGGGAATGAAAGGCACAGTAGAAGAGATGAAAAAAAAAAACAATGGAAACCTACAATGGTAGATTTCGAGAGGCAGAACATAGGATTAGTGAACTGGAGGATGGAACATCTGAAATCCGACAAGAAAAAGAAGAAAATATAGGGAAAAAATGGAAAAATATGAGCAGGGACTCAGGGAATTGAATGACAATATGAAGCACACAAATATATGTGTTGTGGGTATCCCAGAAGGAGAAGAGAAGGGAAAAGGAGGAGAAAAACTAACGGAGGAAATTATCACTGAAAATTTCCCAACTCTTATGAAAGACTTAAAATTACAGATCCAAGAAGTGCAGCGTACCCCAAAGAGAACAGATCCAAACAGACATACTCCAAGACATTTACTAATCAGAATGTCAGAGGTCAAAGAGAAAGAGAGAATCTTGAAAGCAGCAAGAGAAAAGCAACCCATCACATACAAGGGAAGCCCAATAAGACTATGCATAGATTTCTCAGCAGAAACCATTGAGGCGAGAAGACAGTGGGATGATATATTTAAATTATTAAAAGAGAAAAACTGCCAACCAAGAATTCTATATCCAGCAAAACTGTCCTTCAAAAATGAGGGGGAAATTAAAACATTTTCAGACAAAAAAATCATTGAGAGAATTTGTGACCAAGAGACCAGCTCTGCAAGAAATACTAAAGGGAGCACTAGAGACAGATATGAAAAGACAGAAGAGAGAGGTGTGGAGAAAAGTGTAGAAAGGAAGACTATGAGTAAAGGTAAAAAGAAGGAAAATTAGATATGACATATAAAATCCAAAAGGCAAAATGGTAGAAGAAAGTACTACCCATGCAGTAATAACACTAAATGTTAATGGATTAAACTCCCCAATCAAAAGACATAGACTGGCAGAATGGATTAAAAAACAGGACCCATCTATATGCTGTCTCTACTCAAAGGACATAAGGGCAAGGACACAAACAGACATTTGCACACCAATGCTTATAGCAGCATTATTTACAATTACCAAGAGATGGAAACAGTCAAAATGTCCATCAATAGACGGGTGGCTAAACAAACTGTGGCATATACATATGATGGAATATTATGCAGCTGTAAGACAGAATAAAGTTATGAGGTATGTAACAACATGGACGGACCTTAAGGACATTATGCTGAGTGAGATTAGCCAAAAACGAAAGGACAAATACTGTATGGTCTCACTGATATGAATTGACATTAGTGAATAAACTTGGAATATTTCGTTGGTAACAGAGACCATCAGGATAGAAATAGGGTAAGATATTGGGTATTGGAGCTGAAAGGATACAGATTGTGCAACAGGACTGAATATAAAAACTCAGAAATGGACAGCACAATACTACCTAACTGTAATACAATTATGTTAAAACGCTGAATGAAGCTGAATGTGAGAATGACAGAGGGAGGAGGGCTGGAGGCATAAATGAAATCACAAAGAAAGATGATAAATATTGAGATGGTATAATCTAGGAATGCCTAGAGTGTATAATGATAATGACTAACTGTACAAATTTAAAAAATGTTTTTGCATGAGGAAAAAAATATATATATAATACTTTCTTTTGTATAAGGATACTAAAAGAAAGGAAAACTACAGGCCAATCTCCCTAGTGAATAGAGATGAAAAAATTCTCAACAAAATACCTGCAAATCAAATCCAAAGGCACATTAAAAAGAATTATACATCAGGACAAAGTGGGATTCATTCCAGACAACCAAGGGTGGTTCAACATAAGAAAATCAATCAAGGAAATACAACACATTAACAAATCAAAAGGGAAAAGCCACATAATCATCTTGACTGACAGTGAAAAAGCATTCAACAAATTCAGCATCCTTTCTGATAAAAACACTTCAAAAGGTAGGAATCGAAGGAAACTTCCTCAATATGATAAAGGATATATTTGAAAAACCAATCACCAGCATCATACTCAATGGTGAGAGACTGAAAGCCTTCCTCCTAAGATCGGGAGTGAGACAAGGATGCCCACTGTCACCGCTATTATTCAACATTGTGCTGTAAGTTCTAGCTAGACCAATCATGCAGGAAAAAGAAATAAAATGCATCTAAATTGGAAAGGAAGTAGTAAAACTTTCATTATTTGCAGATGGCATGATCCTATATTTGGAAAATCCTGAGGAATCTACAACAAAGCTACTTGACCTAATAAATTCAGTAAAGTGGCGGGATATAAGATTAATGAACAAAAATCAGTAAAGTTTTTATACAATAGTAATAGTAATAGGAGGCACCTAAGAAAATATTACATTCACAATACCAACCAAAAGAATCAAGTATCTAGTAATAAACTTAACCAAGGATGTAATGGACCTCTACAAAGAGAACTACAAAACTTTGCTAAAACAAATCAAAGAAGACCTAAATAGGTAGAAAGATATTCTGTGTTCATTAATAGGAAGGCTAAATGTTGTGAAGATATCAATCCTACCCAAATTGATCTACAGATTCAATGCAATACCAATAAAAATTTAATAACCTACTTTGCTGACTTGGAAAAGCTAGTTACCAAATTTATTTGGAAGGGTAAGACACTTCAAATTGCCAAAAATATTCTAAAAAAGAACAAAGTGGAAGGACTTACACTTCCTGGCTTTAAAGCTTATTATAAAGCCACAGTGGCCAAAACAAACATGGTATTGGCACAAAGACAGACATGTTGATCAATGGAATTGAATTGAGAGTTCAGAAATAGACCCTCAGATCTATGGTAAATTGATTTTCCACAAAGTTTCCAAATCCACTAAATTGAGACAGAATACTCTCTTTAATAAATGGGGCTGGGACAACTGGCCATCTATAGCCAAAGGAATGAACAAGAGCCTCTACCTTACTCTCTACACAAAAATTAACTTAGAGTAGATAAGACCTAAGTAAAAGAGCCACGACTATTAGACTCCTAGAAGAAAATATAGGGAAATATCTTCAAAACCTAGTGATAGGAGGTACTTTTTTAAACCTTATACTTAAGCACAGGCAACAAAAGAAAAAACAGATAAATGGGAACTCCTCAAAATTAATTCCTTCTGTGCCTCAAAGGACTTTGTCAAAAATGTGAAGAGGCAGCCAACTCAATGGGAGAAAATTTTTGGAAAAAATATATCTGATAAGAGTTTGATATCCAATATATATAAAGAAATCCTACAATTTAATAACAAAAGAACAAACAACCCAATTATAAAATGGGCAAAAGATATGAATAGACATTTTTCCAAAGAAGAAATACAAATGACTAAAAAGCACATGAAAAGATGTTCATATTCATTAGTTATTAAGGAAATACAAACATAAACCACAATAAGATATAATTTCACACCTATAAGAATGGCTGCCATTAAACAAACAGGAAACTACAAATGTTGGAGAGGATGTGGAGAAATTGGAACACTTGTCCATTGCTGGTGGGAGTGTATAATGTTACAGCCACTGTGGAAGACGGTTTGACAGTTTCTCAGAAAACTAAATATTGAGTCGCCTTATGACCTGGCAATTCCACCACTCGGTATTATACCCAGAAGTTCTGAAAGCAGTGATGCAAAAACACATTTGCACAGCAATGGTCAAAGCAGCATTATTCACTATTGCCAAAAGATGGAAACAACCCAAGTGTCCATCAACAGATGAGTAGATAAACAAACTGTGGTATAAACATATAATGGAATATTATGCAGCAGTAAGAAGGACTGCGGTCATGAAACATATGTCAATATGGATGAACCTTGAGGACATAATGTTAAGTGAAATAAGGCAGATACAAAAGGGTAGATATCATATGACTTCACTAATATGAACCCCCTAGAAAATATAAACTCAGACTCTTAAAATGTAGAATAGAGGGGACCTAGAGATAGACAGAAGCTAGAGGAGGGAGAGTGGTTACCTAACAGATATAGACTTGTTAACAAGGTTGAACTTAAATGTATGGGAATGAAGAGAGATAATGGTAATTCATTAGTGGAATTACAAGTAATAGTGCCATATTGAAGGTGAATATGATTGAAAGGCATTCAAAGTCATGTATCTCACCAATTAGTATTACAAATATTAAAAAAGTTCTTGCATGAACTACTTCAAAGGTGTGACACTTGTACAAAACAGTTAATAATAGAGTGGTATGTTGGAAAAACTACCTAGTGTATACTATGGACTATATTTAACAGGAATAACTCACTAGTACCACAATAATACTTTCAGTAAATAATTGGGGGAGCATAAGACTTATGGGGTGCTTTGTGTTTTCTCTTTGGTATGGGTGTGTCTGTTACTTTTATCTTTGGAGTAATGAACATTGTCTAAAATTGAGAGTTATAATGATTGTACAACATATTCAATCAAGTAAGTAAGGATAAGTGAGAAAAGTAAGTGAGGATACTCTGAGACTGTTTATTTTAGATAGAATATAGGCTATGTGGATATATCTTAACAAAATCTGCAGATTCAAAATAAAGATATAAATTTTAAAAACCTTAATCAAGACGAATAACAACAAAAAACCTTTAATCACAGATGAAAACTCATGAAATACAGATGTATGAAGGATTTTTAAAAAACAAATGTGCAGGCGGTGCAACAGTAGCTCAGTGGCAGAATTCTTGCCTGCCATGTCAGACACGGGTTTGATTCCTGGATTCTCTCATTAAAAAGTAATATATTTCTGTCTGGATAGGTCATTCACACAATCCAAACACAGGGAGCCCAGAATAAGAATGAGAACCTTTAATCCTGTATAGGTTAATGTAATAGCTGGATACATCCCAGAATATATTAAGCAGATAATCAAAAAGTATTGGCAAAGTCCCTTGAGAGATGGGAGAAAAATTATGGAACCATTAAACGTTACCACTGGGGAAACCCCGGATTCTGTGTGAATTATGGACACTCAAATCAATAAGCCAAGCCCTTGATCTTGAGGCTTGCTCTTGTGAAGCTTATGTATGACATGGATAAGCTTAGCTTACCTCTAGGTATGCCTAAGAGTCACGTCTGGAGGACCTCCTTTGTTGCTCAGATGTGGCATCACTCTCTCTAAGCCCAACTCTGCAAGTGAAATCATTGCCCTCATCTTACGTAGGTCATGACATCCAGGGGCAAAAATATCCCTGGTGGTGTGGGAGATGCATCCCAGGGATGGGCCTGGCCCTGGAACTGTGGGATCAACAATGCCATCCTGACAAAAAGGGGGAAAAGAAGTGTAACAAACAAGGTATCAATGGCTGAGAGAGTTCAAATAGAGTTGAGAGGCTACTCTGGAGGTCACTCTTATACGTGCTTCAGTTAGACATTGCTACCTATCATAACTTGCCAAACCCCAACCAAAACCATTCCTGTCAATCCTAAATAATACCTAGGGCATTATATAAGATTCTACAAAGGTTCCATGCATTAGGGTAACTTTCCAAAACCTACAACCTCCAGATGGGTCCCTGGACCAGGTAAGTCCTGAAATGCAGAGGGGCCAGCCCTTCCAGAACGTTAACTAGTTCCATCCCCCTACTCCATATTATTTCCAACACGAAAAAGTTAGAATGGGCATAGCCTAAATACCCATAAAGAGTAGGAGAAAGATCAAAGATGATGGTGGAGTTACACCGAGAAAGTAGAGTTTAACAAATGAGTATGAGTGCTGAGTCATTATACTGATATTTCGTTTAGCCTCCACTACCTCAGAGCAGCTAGAAATAAAAATCTAAAATTGTGGAATTGTAACCCATACCAAACTCTGAAATCTGTTCTACAACTAATTCTTGTGATGTACTTTGAAATTTATTGCTTTTATGTATATATGTTATTTAAAGAGGAGGAGGAGCATAACAGAATAGATAGGATTTAACGAATGAGTACGACTGCTGAATCATTATATTGATATTTCTGTTGGTCTCCAGTGTCTTGAAGCAGCCAGAAGAAAAAAACGAAAAATTGTGGAACTGTAACCCATACCAAAGTTTAAAATCTGTTCTATATCTACTTGTTAAAATTAAAATGTACTTAGAAATTTATTGCTTTTTTGTATATTCGTTATATTTCACAATAATAAAAAAAAGTTAAAAAATAACTCACCACCAAAAAAGTAGTATATTAATGATATAAGACTTTGCTAATGCAGAATCATATAAAAAAGAAACCACTTGCAATTCTATCACAAAGATATAATATTCATGCTTATCGTTTTGATTTACCTCTTTTTAAAATTTTTTACAACTAATCTTTCTTCTATGCTAATATCAAGTCCCAGTGCCACCCCTACACAAATATATAGTCTTTACAAATTTGGAATTAAACTGAACAAAATTGGAATAAAATTTTTAATCATCTACAAAGGGATGATTGATCTAGTGTCTGATCCTTAATCAATATTTTTAACTGCAGATAAGACTTCTCCCTCTCTATTCTATTCCCATTCCCTCAGATCAATATCTTCTTTCTTCCTTTTAAAAAGTTATCTATGAATGCCAAGAAATATATGTGATTTCAGAATAATTACATAATGCTAATGACAGATAGACACTAAAAAGCAGCTCTTTTATATTATCCACACAACCGCTTATGTGCAAGCATCAGTAACATTTATGAAAATGATTATCTGTTCCATGCCTTGCTTATATGATCCAATTTCTCTATGGGGGGGGCAGGCTAGGAAATAAAAATCTACAAATACTTTTTTTCTTTGCAAAAGTAATTTTTAAGGAAAATAATTAGCTTTTATTTTGAAGAGTTAAAACACAAGCTTAGGAGCAATATCAGCAAAATGCCACAGCAGACAGTTCCAACTTCTTATCCCACCACAGAAGCATCAAGAAAGTAACCAGAAATGGTCAGAAATAACTTTTCAGAACTCTGGAGAAAACAGACAAAGTTTCTAGCCACCAAGACAACAAAGAAACAATAAAGATGCAACTTAATAATGATAGGAATGCTGTATGGTGTTTTCACTTGCCCTTACCCCACCTCCTCACCAGCTAAGTGGCAGTCTTGAATACAGCATCCCTCATTCAGTGTGTAACCCTAGACCCTGGTTCTGGAGGGAGAAGAGGAGATCTTATTTGCAAATTATTGTATTTGTGGACTCTAAACTACTTGGTGGCTAACTGAACAACTGACAAAAATTAATTGTCTCTGTTCTGCCTAACTTATAACCTACTTAGGTAAAAAAGCAAGTATTGTGTAACTGAGAAGTTAGGATTTAGGGGATTATTATGATTACTGAATTATTATATATATATATTCCTGCTTTACTTTCTGGTATATTAGACAGGGGGAAGTACCTGAAATCTCTGAACTGTAATCCAGCTGCCTTGATCTCTGATACTGATGGTATAGCCTTTATGTTGTGCCCCTGTGATTATAAAAACCTTGTGACTAATCCTTACTTGTACCCATTTTATCTGGTTTTCAACTTGAGAGTTTTATGATCACTAAAGACAGCACCTAAGGTTTATTAAATCAGCCCAGAACTAATCCACCCCAATTAAAAAGCTATCTTGATAAAGGATGCTGGATCTAACCAAAATAGGCCAGCCTGACATGTGCAATAGTTTAACCTATAAGTTACTGATACCTCATTATAATACTAAAAATCATGTTTTACATACATTCTGTGAATAAGCATGTATTCAATCTGCACATGCTCAATAATTAGAACACCTCTAATGACATCATCTAGAGTCATTTCGTTCGTTATCATAAAACCTCCTCTTCTGATACTATAAAACTATCAGAATTACCACAGTTTGGGGAAATGGATTTTTAGGCTGGTAAGACATCTGCTCTCCTGCTTTGGGCCTAGCAATGAACTCTTTGAAACCCTGGTGTCTCAGGAATTGTTCATTTGAGTGCATTGGGCAGAGAACCCACTGCTTCTGATAGGTATTAATTGCTCTAAAACCCTGTAAGGCAATGGAAAAAGCTACAGAGACATAACAATAGACTGACTAAAGCATGGGAGGAAATGACAGGGAGAGAATTACTGTGGGAAATTAAATTAGAGCATTGAAAGCTCACATGTAAACTAGAGAATTTAGAAAGCTACATGCCTGGACAGGACAGGCTACATGCTCAGAAAAGACCTTGAGAAAACAATCTTTCACCAAGGGTTGATTTTTAGGCTCACTGCCAGTAGGAAATGAAGGCTGAATCAGAATTATAAATGCTCTAAGTATCAAAAGAGTGCCATAGCAGGGAGCCAATCTGCAAAGAATGGGAGAGTTTTGTTTTGCTTTTTAAGAATATGAGCCTCAAAAAACCTCCATCAATACATTGGCTGAAACTTGATGGGACAGGCCCTTGATCTTGGGGCTCACCCTTAGGAAACTTATTCCTGCAAAGGAGAAGCTAAGCCTACTTATGTTTATGCCTGAGAATCACCCCCAGAGAACCTCTTTTGTTGCTAGGATGTGGTGTCTCTCACAAAGCCAACTCCGCAGGTGAACTCACTGCCCTTCTAATTGCATGGGACATGACTCCCAGGGGTGTAAATTTCCCTGGCAACATGGGATATGACTCTGGGGATGAGCCTGGCCCTAGCATTGTAGAAATGAGTAAGACTTCTTGACCAAAAGGGAGAAAAGAAATGAAACAAAGTTTCAGTGGCTAAGAGGTTTCAGACAGAGTTGAAAAGTCTTTCTGAGGATTATTCTTATGCAATATATAGGCAACCCTTTTCCACTTTTGATGTATTGGAATAGCTACAGGGAAATACCTGAAACTGTTGAACTGTAATCCAATAACCTTGACTCTTGAAGATTACTGAATAACTATAGCGCTTATAAGGTGTAAATGCATGAATGTGAAAACCTTGTGACTGACACTCCCTTTATCCAGTATATGGACAGATGAGTAAGAAAAAAACACAAAAAGTAAATAAACAATAGGGCATTATAGGGGTTATGGGATGTTCTGGGTGTTTTTTTTTTTACTTTTTTCATGCTTATTTTTATTTCTTTGGAGTAATGAAAATGTTCAAAAATTCATTGTAATGATAAATGTGCAGCTTTATGATAATAATATGAACCACTGATTGTACACTGTAGATGATTATATCTCAAAAAAAATCATTGAAGGAAAAAAACACTGGCTTAACACAAGCTAAGCCTTCAACAATCAGGATCAGCAAAGCCTGGAGAAGTGGGAGAATCTGATTATCAGAGGCACTTCTCTAGTATATTACCATTATATTATATTGTCATTATAATATTTGAAGGTCCAATGTTTTAATTAAAAATCATACAAAGAAATAGGAAAGTATGGTCCTTTCAAAGAAAAAAATTACCAGAAGCAGTACCTGCAGAATCACACACATTGGATTCACTAGACCAAGTTTTAAAAATCAGCTATTTAAAATATGCTCAAAAAGCTAAAGGAAATCATGGCTAAAGAACAACAGGAACAAGGAAAATGATGTATGAACAAAATAAGACTATCAATAAAGAAGGAAAAATTATAAAAAGGAACCAAACAGAAATTCTGGAGCTGAAAAGGAAAATAACTAAAAATGAAATATTCACTTGAAGGGTTTAAAGGATATTTGAGCAGGCAAGAATCAGTGAACTTGAAGATAAGAGTATTTAAATCATCCAGTCTGAGAAACAGGAAAAAAAAAAAGAAAAAAGAAGAAAAGTAAACAGAATCTAAGGGATCTGTGAATACCAACAAGCTGCCTAACTTATAAATGATGAGAGTCTGAGAGAGAAAAGAGAGAGAGAAAGGGACAGAAAGAATCTTTGATGAAATAATGGCCATAAACTTCCCAAATTTGATGAACGATATAAATTTACACATCCGAGAATATCAATAAACTTCAAGCAGAATAAACTACTCAAAGAAAGCTACCTTGAGGTACACTATAGTCAAATAATAGAAAAGAGATAGAGAATCTTGAAAGCAACAAGAGAAGAAATTCATCACTTACAAAAGATCCTCAATAAGACTAACAGCTAATTTCTCATCAGAAACCATGAAGGCCAGGGGGCAGTGGGATGACATATTTAAAGTGCTGAAAAAAAAATAACTCAACCAAGAACTATAAATCGAACAAACTATTCAAGAATGAAGGAAAAATTCAGACAGCCCCAGATAAACAAAAGCAAATGGAGTTAGTCAACAGTACACCTGCCCTATAAGAAATGCTAAAGGTAATCGTTCAGGCTGAAATGAAAGGACACAAGGGAGTAAATCAAAGCCATATGAATAAATAAAGAAAACTGGTAAAAGGAACTTCATAGTTACATACAAAAGCCAGAATCATTGCATTTTTGTTTGTAACTCCTCTTTTTTACCTATATGATTTAAAAGGCACACAATGCATAAAGATGTAATCTGTGACAGTAACTATATAAAGAGTGCCAGACATGTATAGAAACAGTGCCTGTATATTACCGAAACTATGTTAGTATTTTTCAAACTAGACTGCATTTATAAATGACTAAAAATAAATAGAGAAAGGGAAAGAAGGGAATAAAATTGATATGCTACAACGAATCAACACAAAAAAGGCAGTAATGAAGGAAATGGGGAACAAAAAAACCATAAATCATACTGAAAACAAATAAATGTTCTAGTTTGCTAGCGGCCAGAATGCAATATACCAGAAACGGAATGGCTTTTAAAAGGGGGAATTTAATAAGTTGCTAGTCTACAGTTCTAAGGCCAAGAAAATGTCCAATTAAAACAAGTCTATAGAAATGTTCAATCTAAGCCATCCAGGGAAAGATACGGTGGTTCAAGAAAGCCAATGAAGTTCATGGTTTCTCTCCCAAGTGGAAGGGCACATGGTGAACACAGAGTTTCTCTCTCATTTGGAAAGGCACATGGTGAACATGGTCAGGGTTCCTCTCTCATCTGGAAGGGCACATGGTGAACATGGCGTCATCTGCTAGCTTCTTCTCCTGGCTTCCTGTTTCATGAAGCTAGCCGGGAGGCATTTTTCTTCTTCATCTCCAAAGGTTGCTGGCTGGTGGACTCTGCTTCTCATGGCTATGTCATTCTGCGCTGCTCTCTCTGAAGCACTCTCATTTGCCAAAATGTTTCCTCTTTTTATAGGACTTCAGAAACTAATCAAGACCCACCCAAATGGGTGCAAACACACCTCCAGCTAATGCAGCTTAACAACCACTCTTGATTAAATCTCATCTCCAGGGGTATGGTCTAATTACAGTTTTAAGCATACAGTGCTGAATAGGGATTAGAAGAAGCAGCTGCCTTCACAAAATGGGATTAGGATTAAAACATGGCTTCTCTAGGGTACACACATCCTTTCAAACCAGCACATTAAATAACAGAGTAAGTCTTTTCTTGTAAGTAATTACTTTAAATATAAATAGATTAAATTCTAATTAAAAGGCAGAGATTGGTAGAACAGATTTAAAAAAACAAACATAATCATCTATATGCCATCTACAAGAGACTCACTTTAGATACAAAAACACAAAGAGGTTGAAAGTAAAAGGATGGAAAAAGATATTATATGAAGCCCGCAAACAGTAAAGAACTGGGGTAGCTGGGTCATCATGTGACAGAACAGGTTTATGACAAAAAAAGTTTACAAGAACCAAAGGACAACATTACATATTGATCAATGGTTTAATCCATCAAGAGGATATAATAACTAAAAACATATATGTACCTAACAACAGAACTCCAAAATATATGATGTAAAAACTGACATAACTGAAGGGAGAAAGTGACAATTCTATAGTAATAGTTGGAGACTTCAATATCTACTTTCAGTAACGGACAGAACATCTAGACAGGAGTTCTGTTCAAGAGGACTCGAATACCATAAACTAATCAGTCCTAAAAGACCTATAAAGAACACATCATGGCCTCTCTCTCCAGCCAACATGATGAGCAGTCTCACCACCCTTCCCCTCTCTGCGTGGGACATGACTCCCAGGGATGTGTACCTTCCTGGCAACATGGGACAGAGATCCTGGAATGAGCTGAGATTCAGCATCAAGGGACGGAAAAAAAACCCTAGAATGAGCTGAGAATTAACATCAAGGGATTGAGAGAACCTTC
>PVIY010005567.1:0-93430 GCA_004026745.1 Myrmecophaga tridactyla
TATACAAAACAATAGGGACTAAAATCCAGTGCCCACTTAGCCATTATGCTAAGGCCATCATGCTATGTTGCCATGTCTCAACGGATTTTAAATTTAATACATTTGGTTTGATATGAATATGAATTTCTTCCAGTTTCCTCATCTTTGAAGTCACATTTGGAATTCAGATCATTGAATGCCAAAATGGTGTCTTCTCTTGAACCGTAGAAGCACAAGGCATCAGAACTTATTCTATCCCCAGTAACGCTATAGCCAATGAATGAGTCAGACCTTGAGAAAATATTAGAAGGATATTAAATGATTGAAAAGGATGGAATGTGATCATAGACAAAAATCACAGAATCTAAGCTGCCTGGGCAAATGTGGGGCTGAACAACTCTGAGGGTCCTCTAAGGACCAAATCGCAAGAGTTAAGAAAATAAAAGCAGGAACTAAAGTCAGAAAGTATGAATTTCTCCTGTATACTTACTTCTATAATCTTCAGATTAATTTCCAAAATAGTGCCACATCTAATCAAGCATCTCAGTGCTTACCCTTAGGAAGCATATAAAACATAGAATGTATATATTGGTCTAGGGCAAGGATTTCAGAGTGGCAGATTTCTGGGTTCAAGTTCCAGCCCTGTCCCTTACAATCTGTGTGACTTTACCTCAACTGACAATACTAACACTCTGATTTAATTTTTGCAAAGGATCACCTAAAATACTGTACTGTATACCACTTATCAGAGGGCCAGGCTCCTAATAAAAATTCTCAATATGAAAGTTGTTATTATTGAGAAGTTGGAGCCTGACTTTTATATCTCCAACTGCTCTGCTTATCTGCATTTCATTCCCCTTTGACCCCATTTCAGTACCAAAGATCCTGAGTATTCACTTGTTTAAAATAAGACTAACTAAAAAAAAATCAGGAAAATTTTCATTTACTTTCTTAATATGTACTAAAATTCTACTCTGTGCCAGGAGTTGTACTTCATCCAATCATGAGTAAGTTTGATAAGGTTTTTAAACTGGTGGTTTCTCCAATATTCTAATGGGATAAAGTGAAGATGACCAAATTTCTTCACAGAGTGTAGCTGGGGACAGCTCATCTTTAATTTGTCAACTCATATCTGTGCCAAATTTCAATTCAGTCACCCCTAAAAGTCTTCCTTGAATCTCCCAAAAAGTCTAGTTATCTCTTGTACTAGCTGCACTCTATTGCCATACATTTGTTCATATACCAGGCTGCATGTTGTTTTTTTTAACTCGGACCTATCTATCCAAATTTATTACCCACTGCTTCCCTTCATATAGGTTATTCCTCTAGAAGCCATAAACTCTAAAGATACCCCCCCGAAAAGGAAATGAACTGATAAATGAAAATAGAAAGAATGGCAATCAAGGGGGAATTGGAGGGAAGGAGGAAGGGGCAGAGAGAGAGAGATTTTGGCCAATGCCTTATCCACTTCTTTAAAATATATGGAATGTCTGTAGAAGTCTGGAAAAGAACTCTTTCTTTGTTCACTACACTTAGAAGGGTGTTTGCTGTTGTTGTTGCTGTTTTTGTTGTTATTAAAAATTTAGAACTTTTAAAATTTCAAAACTGTAATTTCTCCTAGGGAAGGTACTTCCTTTTATATTTTCTTCCTTTACCTACTACTCTTTCTTCTTTCCATTTTTATATAACTCCCCATTTTTTCATTTCATTAACATTTATTAAAGTGTACAAATGTAAAGAGTGTGTGGGGTTTGGAAGCAGATGAGAAAGATACGTAGGAAGTCTACTCATACTATTTATATACCTTTGGGTAAGCTCTTTGCCTTTCTAAAATAAGTTTTTAAATGATTGGAATGTATTTTAACTTTTAGAGTTTGATACAGGCTAAATGGTATTATCTGTAAGGGATTTTACAGATGTTGCATGCACAGCAGATAATGGATTATTGCTCATAAAATATCAATACGATATTGAGCTGATCTTCCAGCAATACACAGAGGAAGATAGAGAAAAATTAACCATACCTAACTACATTTTCAAAGTACTAAAAGGGTTAGTAGGAGCTAGCACCATAGAATTTTAGACTGATTTAAAGAAAAGTGGGTGGAACAAGTGTGAATCTAGATTTGTCTCCAAAATCACAGATAAGAGCACTAAGAAACAGGGGTATGAAGTGGCCTAGTCTAGGCTATAGGCTCATGAATCCCAGATTTCCCAGAAGCCATGCAGTCTTCCTTCTCTTATCACACTCTCGTCATTTGCTATTATGGGAATAGAGTCAAGTTCACAGATTTGATCTTTTGCAGGTACTCAAAATTTCCTTCTCTCATTCTGTAATTCACTGTTTCAGTTGCTTCAGTGCTTGTGTGTATCAGTCTAATTGAGTGCTAACTGATGCAATACAGCTATAGTTGCTAGAAGCTTAATTTGTACTCTAAGAACTTCCCTTGAGCTTTGGATGTCTTGTTGCTTTAATAGCAGAATGGATGGATTAGGCACACTTCGTCCCCCATTTTGGATAATGTTGCTTTCCTATGAGTTTCTGGGTTTCCTTTGAGCCCCCTGACTGTATTTGCATTTCTAATTTTAGGTCTAAGTATTATTATTTTAACATGTAAATATAGGGCATATTTCATGTGAAACCAATGAACATATTACCTTGAAAACCAGACTACCTGGAAGTCTATGAAATTCTTTTTCAGTTCATCAGAATATATCATTCTATGTCTCCTTCTACACCCTAGCTTTTTCTTCACCTGAACATCTCACTAGTATACTGAATATTTGTGCTGGAAAATCAAAGAAAATTCTTAATATTTAGAAACTCAGTAGTTAGAGGTAACCCCTGGATCTGATGAATTCATCAAGTTAGCTGAAAACATGGGTTTTTGTTTCATTAATTCATTTCAGAAATATTGTGAGGAACTTATTTCTTATTCGCGATACTCAAAAGTAGATAATATCTATCAGGTAAGACACTATTAATACAATGACCAACAACTCATAATTATATTCATAACTTAATTGCCCAAAGAAAATTTCATTTCCATTTATCACCTTTCCTTGAAGTTTCAAGAGCACTCAAGCTACAAACCTTCAGCATAAACATGTTTTGAACTTCTATTTAACAGGTAACTGTATCTAACATCTGAATGTGTGGAGAAAAGTATGGATAATTTATGAACATTGATTAAGTCAAATATCTAAATTTCAGCCCCACATTTTCTTCCTGATTTAGGGGTTACAATTTTTCAATAATGTTTCTGATCCCAAGTTATGACTTCTTAGATCTTTTCCACTCATCCACCCATCCCTCATTCAATAAATTTTTATCACATGCCTCTTATGCACAAATCCTCTGGGAAATGAAGAGCAAAACTCAACTTGAGTAGGAACTTGAAGTAAGTGTAAAGTTTGTATTATCACATGATAGAAAGAGGTGAACCTGACAGAGGATGGCTGAGTCATTGTGAGGTCCCAAATCTAGTATTATGCTTTCTTCCTAAATCTCACAGATTAAATTTCACAAATTAAGAATATTATATCTCATACAGCAAGTAAATAAGAGAAATATTCTTCTTTATAAAATTATCATTTACATGAACTAACATGAGCTTTTGTTTTGTGGGGCTCCAAACAAATTATCCTCAACTCATCAAAAGTCAGCACAAAAGCGACACCAAATCACCTGCTCTAAACTCTTGATAGAAATAGCATACATGTTAAAAAAAATTCCATAGTTTGAACCTTTTACTAGTTTCAACTGATTCATACCCAAATGATCAAAATAAGCTGGTGTTCAGAGTAAGCTGTTTATAAACAAAGGGAATGAAAATCTGGAGCTAAATTTTACTGAATTTACTTTTAGAACATTATTTTTTTTAGCTAGATTTGTAAAGGTGTCCCAATGAGCCTTATCTTAATTGCACTTTCCAACTTTCTTACTTAGTTTTAAACTCAGGTGTCAACCAACATCTCAACTCACTCAACTTGCATGTTGAGTTTTAATCACATTTTGAAATTACCCAGAAATCTTTTCGGTACCCCCTTTCCAATATGCAAGAATGTGTGGTGAACTGAGCTCATACACATAACACTTTTAGATCTGTGCTGGCACATGACATTAGATATTATTTTTATTGCTATCATCACTGTTGTTGCTAGATTATTACTAATATTATTATCCTCCATAAGGGGCAGGAGAATTTGTTCACATCACAGGATTCTCCTAAGGAAGAAATATACTTTGGAAAACTGAGGTTTTTAGAGGCTAACCGATTATATCATATACCCTGAGACTAGTCAACATGTTCCCACCCTCTCATGGGGTTGTTCACCATGGCAGCAAATCCTACCCTGGGAGGTGGGGATGACAGCAAGAAGCTGCCTCACTTGGCACCATCCAAAATCAGGTTGTCTCCAAAAAGGTCTAGCATCTGCCACTTTCTGCAAGGCGAGATCTGAGATTTATTATTTTGTCCTTATTTTATTTTATTATTTCCCCCTAAATGAAGCTCCAGGTCATGTTGTGAACTAGCAGATTTAGGGAGGGGGCCAGGATTGAAGGGCAGAGTTCTGGGTGCTTTGCTCCACTGGCCTCAGCTGGAGCCAAGCAGCAGGATTTCCTAGAGAGCAGACTTGCTGGAGGTTATTTTCATTTGGCAGGCTCCAAGCTTTGGCTGCGCCACCCTCTGGGGACCTGCACCCTGCGCACTCCTGGCGCCAACTTGGCCAGCTCCCCAGGCCCAGCTGCTCTTGGGAGGACCAGGTTCCCCAGCTGGCCTGGCAAAAGGAAGAAAAGAAAGAGGGCGCTGGGTTCCCAGGTGGCAGGAACCTTTCCATGAAAGCAGTTTGATGAAATCAAATTGATTTGTAAGGCTTTATTTTCCCCCTGAAAGTCAGCCCAAGGCCATAAACACACTGTGCCCTCTGGGTGTGCTAAGGATCAGGATGCTGTGACGCTGATGTTAAGGATGAGGTGAGCAGGGCTGCCAACCACTCACTCCGTTCTGGACCGGGCACTGGTCTTACCTGAGATGGGTACTTCTCCATAGTGGCACTTGATGTTTGGAGCCAGATCATTCTTTGTGGTGGGGAATTGTCCCATGCATTGTAGGATGGTTAGCAGCATTCCTGACCTCTCCCCACTAGATGCCAGTATCATCCCTAGTTGTGATGACCAAAAAATTTCCAACAGTCCCCTGGGAAAAGGGCAAGATCACCTCTGGTTAAGAACCACTAATTTATTAGATGATAAGATTTCATCCTACGATAACCCTGTGGATTGGACATCCTTTCCTCTATTCTTTACATTGTGATTATCATAGCAATGGCAGTAGTAGTATTAATAATAATAAATAATAATATAGCTAACAGTATTATGTGCCTGGAAGGATTGTGGGAAAATATTTCCTATATGAACTGATTGAATCATCACAATGACTGCGTGCTGATTTGGAGCAAGTATGCACCCCAGAAAAGGCCATGATTTTCAATCCATCCTTTGGAGATGAACCTATTATGGGTGGGATGTTGAATTTCAATTGGGATGAGACCCTCCCAATTCAAGGTGGGCCTTAATCCATTACTGGAGTCCTCTATGAGAGGATAAAAGGCAGAGACATTTTGGAGAGGCGCTGAGACAGAAATGCCCCAGGAGAAACAAGCAAGGATCCACAGAAGCCCAGAGAACATTTTGGAGAGAAGGACCAGCAGATATCATCGTGTGCTTTCCCATGTGACAGAGGCATCCTGGATGCCAGCAGACTTTCCTCTGAGGAGATATCTTCCTTTTGATGCCTTAATTTGGATATTTTCATGGCCTTAGAACTGTAAATTTGTGAAGTAATAAATCCCCATTGAAAAAGCCAACCCACTTCTAATATATTGTTCCAGCACCTTTAGCAAAGTAAAATATACAGTGAGAAAATATATGATAAGTAAGGCCAAATAATTAGTGGGACAAGACTCTATTCTTAGTCTGACTCAATCATCTTGATCTAAACCCAAATTGAAACCTTTTCGTTTTCAGCCAGCAGACCGTGAATGAATGAACAGATAACCTCTCAGCATTGTTGCTTCAAGAACACTTCTCTTATGCCCCTGATTTCATTCCTACTGCTGTTATAATCATTTATTGATTCCTCCCATTATGTTGAATATTTATCAAGGGGAAAGGAAAAAAGAAAGATCTAGGAATCATTGAATGTCCACATTACATTTATTTTGCCGTTCTCTTATCAGGGCAGTCCTGTGAGGTGGACTTAATCCCTGGTTAAGGAAATGGGCATTGATGAGGGTAAGAAGCAGCCTAAAGTTCACACAACTAGTGAGTGACACCAACCCCAGGTCCTTTCTACCAAGTGATGATAGTGTCTTATCTCTATCTCTATATAAATCCCAGTAAGGCACATAATAAAAGGTGCATTGCAAGGTTTCTGTTAAGTTTTTGTTGTCTTGAACTGCGTGAAGTACCTTTGACTCTCCCTTTCTTCAGTCTTTTCTTCTCATCCCTATCTCATTGAAATGTGTATTTACACAAAGTGAACGACTGAAAGAATTCCAACGTGCTGATGCTAAAGGTCCAGAAGTCCACTTTCCTGTACGTCAGCTCAACGTGCTGCTCAAATCCCAGCTCTTCCATGTTGTTTTCTCTGATCCTTTGACCGAAAATAGTCTCTTCTGAACTTGCACGGTGTGATTTGGTGATCTTCTTTTTTGGTACCTATCATGTCTATCAAGTACCTGGATTTTTACACATATTTCTAATCACACTCTGAAAAAGTCTATCTTTTGAAGACATGCTCTGTGACAAACTCTTTTTGGTATCTTCCTTTCTCTCAGCCTATGCTCCTTACTTCTTCCACTTTGTAAAAATGTTGTTGATTGACTGAATGATACTGATGGAGTCCATGTGGGATATCAGAAGGTTTTCTCTGGTTTCCAAAGCATCCTTATTAGGCATTGCATCTGTGAGGAAAGTTTTTAAAATGTTTGTTCATGCCTTGCAAGCCAGAAATTGGCAAGATTCCCCCTTCTCTATCTCCTCCAGCCTTCTTGAGTAATAAGCATCATTTCTGCATGGACATTTAATGTGCAAATACGATAATAATTACTATTCTCTTAAGAAAACTCTGATGGGTGTCGGACAAAAACTGCATATAATGCATAGAACTGATTCAGTCTTCCTGAGATGTTGTTAGTCCTTCAGAAACCAAGCAGAATTTTGCTCTCTGTGTATTGGATGGCCATCTACATGAGGAAGGTCAAATTCTCTGAAGAATTATTATTATTCAGAGACGAGATAAGCTGTCACAGTTGTATGACTTAGACACTCCTAAGTAAATGGGCTGTACCAGGCAAGGGTTTAATGGGGAACAGACCAGCAAATGTTGTGGGGTTCCAGGGCTTAGTCCTTGGCTCTTCCTATAGTTTCTTCCTGAGTGATATTACCAGGCTTTGTGGCTTTAAATATTATTTATATACAAATGATATCTTCATTTATATTTTCAGTCAGAGCATCTATCTACATGAATAATTGGCACCTTCACTTGGATATCTAATTGGACCTGGAAGTCAGAAAGACATTTTAAACTTTGTATGTTCAAAATGAACTCTTGATAGCCCTTATCCTCCAAAACAGCCTGCTCTTACTTGTAACTAGTAATGGAAATATCCATTCTTATAGTTCAGATCATCACTTTGGATGTGCTTTGTTTTATTCACATTTCACCTCTCTTTCAACAGCAAACCCTGTCTGAATGATTTTCAGGATACATCCAGAATTTGGTCACGCTTTTATTATTATATATATCATCTATAGAGCCACCACCCTAGAATAAGCCTCCATTGTCTCTCCCCTAGATTTTTGGAGGAGAATTGGCTCTTTTCTCCATTGTTCTAGGCAAACCTGTACACTTCCACCTCAGGGTCTTTGAACTTTTTCCCTTAAAAGCTCTTCTCCTGAATGTTTGCCTGGCAACTCCCTCAAATACTCCATTTTCAATGAAGCCTTCTCTGTGCAGCCAATCTAAATGCCCTTCTTCTCTGTTGTGTCCATTTCCTCTGTCTTTTCCCTTAGCACTTATCATTATCTGATGTATTGTGTATTTTAATTGATTGGGTTTTGTCTTTCTCATTAGAATATAACTCCCAAAAGGCAAGAATTTTTATTTTGTTTTCTCTCTCTAGCATGGGGATAGAGTAGGTTAGAACACTGAAAGGCATATTTTACGTACTCAAAATATTTGTTGGTTGGAACAAATGATTGAATTATATGCAGAGAGGAGAGGAAGTTATTGAATTTGGTTAGTTTAAGTTTCTTGTTTGGTGTTCTGAATGAATACTAATTCCCTTACCTTGCATGGGGAACAAGAAGAAACAGGATTACTACGGGTGGTCAGGGATTAATTCCTGCCAAAATGCATTAGAGGGGCTGTGGTGCATCCAGGTGGAGAGGTCTCACATACCATCATATGCATATGGGTCAGAATGAAATTTCAGGAAAAAAGGTAAAGAATTGCATTTTGCCAATATATAGTGGCAGTTGAGACAATGAGTTTGGGTAGATCTCCAAGGGAGATTTTATAGTGGGAAAACAGAATCTTAAAGACCACTCTTATCTTAACTTCTTATGATTCTATAATGAATAGTCACTATTAGTGAAGACATGTCAGGCAATATTAAGGAGCTAAACTTTCAACTGTAACTGATGTCAAAATGAAATGTGGCCTTGCCTTCGTTCCTGTAACCTTTCCTTCAGTGACAGAAGCTGTGGCAGCCAAGGGATTGGGGGTGGGGAGTTTCCAGAGTTCATTAAGATGGTCTCATGGGAAAGATTTCTGAGTCACTGCATAACCTGAGCCAACATAGAAAGGATGCAGATGATTTCACTGATTAGATCTTCAGGTACATATTTCAGCCTTGGCTATTTATTTTGACTTCAAAGGCACAGCTTATAAGCTTGCATAGCTATTTAATACTTTGCAAAAGCTTAAATTTGATATCATTCAGTTATCTTTAAATGTATATATATACATACATATCTGAGCGTTGTAAGAAAATAAAAAGAATTGATTCACTTTTCCTATTCTGATTCTTTTGCTAATAATTTGTCAGCAAGCTCAACTAATTAAATCAAACATTTCAGACTTTATGCATTCTAGGGTTTCCCTTCGCAGGTGATGAATTTGCTAAAATGAATGAAGTGAATTGTGTCAGGACCCACTGTCAAATAGAGACAGAGCCAGGTTAAAACTAGGGTCCCTGGTACTTTCACTTTTCTTTTAGAGAGTACTGGACATGTTGCAGAGCTGAACTGAGGTTTTCTGAGAAATAAATATAATATTTATAGATTTAGACCATGACTTTCATAAAATATGCTTACCTTAGGAATTTAAACGTACAAATGAAAGGATACAGAGCTGAGTTTCAAAATTAGCAGGCATTGAAAATAACCGTTTGTTAAGGATGGACGCTCTTAACTATTCTAAAACAGGTAGAAATACTGAGTCAGGAGGATGACATTTTATCACAAGCTAATAACCAGCCAGGTCACTGGCAAGTCAGATGGTTTCTCTGGGCCTCAGTTTCCTGCTAGGTGATTTCCAGCAACCAAAGCACTTTATAATGAGATAGCTTTTTAGCAAAACATGGCATAAAATAAAATCTAATATCCAAAATCAGCCCATAAGTGTCTCATATTTTAATAAACAAGTAAAGGAAGATCAAATTCAACCATAATCTTTTCCCATCCTCTCATTAAGCTCAACTTGTGCACAGCAAACTGTCTTTTATTACTTGACTACATGTCAGGGATTATCCTACAAGCTGCTTATCTCATGATGAATATTGCTGCTATCAAGGAATCCCAGTATTTCATGGATGACATACCCATCTATATTGCTTATAAGTGAAGTATAAGCTAATAAATGCTAGAGGTATGTATCTGGTGGGGTCATGGGTGGTATATCGTTATCAAGTGCTACATTAAAAAATTGTCTAAAACTTAGTGGGTTAAAAAGGTGATGATTTGCTATTTCTTGAGAATCTGGGTGGTTTGTCTGCTGGTGTCATTGGCCTTATGCAGACAACAGCAGTCCTGCGACAGCTTGTCTGAGTCTGGGCAGTCCAAAGTGGCCCTACCCATTTATCTTCCCATGGTTGCTGGCTGCCAGCTGGAACACACTCTGCCCTTATGACCACCCATTCTCCAGTAAATGAGACTGAGTTTCTTTATGACATATAGTCTCAGAGGTTCACAAGGGCAAAAATGGAAGCTGCTCAGTCCCTTAATGCCTATGCTCTGGGACCCCAAGGGTGCCATTTTTTCTGTATTGCATTCGCCAAAGAGAGTCATGAAGCCAGCCAGATCCAGGGGCAGCGTGGGAGGTGGGTGTGGATGAATCTCACCTCTTGAGAGGAGGATTGGCAATGTCACATGGCAAAGAAATGTGAACACGGAGAGATGTGACTCATTCAAAGCTATTCTTGCCATGAGCTACACAAGTGGAGTGATTGACCCTGTTTGAATGAAGAAGGAAAGGCTTCTCAGGAGAGGTGAAATGTGAGTTGTAACTGAGATATGAGTACTCAGTTAGACAGATTAACAAATGGGGAAGAGCAGCAGGTCCGGTCAGTGGAAGGCACAGCCAAGCAGTGCATGGAAAAGCATCAGGTCGACAAAAGAATGGAATTTGAGCTAGCTGAAGCATGAGTGGGAATGACTTGAGAGTGGAAGAGTGTTTTAGTTTCCTAGGCTGCTCAGGCAAGCACTATGGAATGGATTGCTTTAACAGTGGAAAATCCTTGCTCATGGTTTTGAGTATGAGAAAGTATTACATCAAGACATCATCAAGGCGATGCTTTCTCTCCAAAGGCTGTTCTGGTCTCTAGGGCTAGCTGCCAGCTCTCTGTCACATGGCAAGGCACATGGCAGCACCTCCTACCTATCATTCTCTTCCAGCCACTGGTTCTGCTCCTTGCTTCCTGTGACTTTCTCTCTTATGTCTGAATTTATTCTGCTTATTAAGGACCCCAGTAATAGGATTAAGCCCTACACTGATCGGATTGGGCCACACACACTTTAGCTGAAGTAAACTTGCATAAAAGGCTGACAATGGGTTCACACCACAGTGATGGATCAGATTTAAGAGCATATTTTTTCTGGGGTACACACAGCCTCAAACCACCACACAGAGGGAAGAGTCTTAAAATGTAGGCTTGTCTTGTAGGAAGGGATTTGTGTGCCAAAGAATGGAATCTGGATTTCATCCTAAAGACTGTAATCTGCTTTGAGATATTTTACAGACGATTTACATTTAGCAATACCACTCATTAGTAATGTAGAAGATGGGTTAGATTAGTGGACGATAAGACCCATGAGTAGGTACCGGAAATAAAATGGATTAGACTGTAAGACAATATATTTGTATTGAGCAACAACTACTTGCCAGACAGTGCTAAACATTAAAGAAAAGAGATGTGCCTGGCAAAGACTGGTGACAGATTAAATGTTGGGAGAGAAGAAAGAAGTCAAGGATGACTAGAAAAGTTTTAGAGTGGTCTTGCCTTAAGAATGCCTTTTATGTTTTAATGCTGTGTTATAAAATTAGATAACATGATAACTCAAGCTAAAATGCTAGTAGCTGGTATAAGATTACAACGTTCTACCTCTAAGGCATCATTTCCAATTTTACAGGAGCTTTCGAGTTGCTGGACAAAATGAATTGCTCTACCTAATCTGGTAGGGTCATTGATGGAGGTCCTTTGGTAGAGAAAGGCTCTGTTGATTGCTCTGATTTTTGTTCAAAAAACACTCACTGCTTATCTATATTTCAAGGTTTGGTTAGGTGATAAGGACATTCAGAGATCATATAAGCACTGTCTCTGCCCCTTAGGAATTTACCAGAGTTGGGGAGAAATGTAGAAAATTGCCACATATCTTCTTGAGAGCTCACCTTGATATATAACACAGGCATAAGTGTAGATACAGATGAGTTTCTCATTTTTGTCGGTGTTGACATTAGGGGCTGGATAATTATTTATTTAGGGGATAGTCTTTTGCTCTGTAGAATGTTTTTCGATATCCCTGGCCTCCACCATTAGATGTCAGTAACACTTCTTACCCCCCTAATTCATATCAAGCAAAAATGCCTTCAGATATTGCCAAATGTCCCCTGGTATGGGGAATTGTCCCTGGCTGATAACCATTGATATATGATATAGATATAGATTGATATATAAACAGATATGTATGATTGCTATAAACCTCGATGGTTGTATCCAGCTACCCTTCCAAGGAAATCCAGGCAGAGAATGCTGGAGGGAAAGGTAAACAGGAGTTCCTCTTCTCTCCAGGCCCAAGGAAATGCCTGTTCCCCAGTGCACAGGGGCAGTGGAATGATTGTTCATTTTAAAGTAATCAAGGCAGAACAAATTGCAATAAGCAAAAAACCCTTCTCTCACATTGGATTCAGTGTTAATTGTCATTGAGAAAATCAAGAGCACAAAATAGGAAAAGGTAAGACACATGCAAAAAGCAGGCTGAGAGGAAACAGGCCCAATTCTTTCATAATTGTTAGTGAATGTAAAGAAGAAGAAACACATTATTTACCAAATAAACCATAGGGGCTGGAAGCATACTTGAACATTCATAATGTTGCGTTATGCTGCAAATCAGTCGTACACTGAGAATGAAAACTGTTTTTGGAATATATTTATTTTTCTAACTGTAGAATAATAATTTATGCCTATGAGGAAAATCCTTTTTTTTTTTTTGCATTTGAGAAGGCTATACCTCATCTAGCACTAAAATATTTTAACTGTGTTTAGATATGCAAATATCTTGTTATGTACCTCTTTCTAAAATAGTTATTCTAAAGAATCTTGCCTTATAGTTCCTAGTTGGAAATGTGACATCTAAAGCACACCTAAAAAAAAATTAAAATCAACCAGGGCACTAGACTGTCCTTAAAAGGAATAAACTGCCCGCATGATACAATTTGTATAAAGAGAAAGGCTTAATAAAAAATGTTTTCCCCACCTGCCTACCAGAGCCTGGGAGGCATTTCCTTGGGTTAAGCCATTGCCTGCAGATGGTCCCTGTAGAAATGCAAATATGTTACTCAGAACAAGATAATGCATTAATCAACACATCATCACCAAGTTATGAATGAGGTAACTCAATTAGGACATTCACTCACTCAAAATGTATTATAGGATTACCATATGCCAACCACCAGACTAAGTGCTGGGGACACAAAAGCTGAAGCAGACAGGAGCTCTTGTCTAAGGGAAGATGGAGTTTGCTGAGAAAGATAGACTTATAAACACATAAATTACTGTTGTGATGTGCCTTGCCTTAGCTGAAACACCTTGATTTTTCTCTAGTTCTATTGTCAATTTCTTCTTCAGTACAAACAGTATCAGTGGTCCCCAGTGCTGGCTGCATATTAGAATCTCCTGAGAAACTTTTTAACCCTACAAATGCCCAGGTTTCCCCAATCCATACATATTAAATCAGAATCTCTGAAGTTGCTAATAAGCAATAGAAAATTTTTCTGATTACCTGATTCTGTTATATGGTAAAGGTTAAAAACATCACTCACTAGTTTTCCTTTAAAAAATTATGCCTCAGCTCAAGGCTTCAGTGTTTGCCCCAATTGTCTGACAAATGGAATCTTAGGTGCCCTTGATGAGATACTATTTCTCAAAGCTCTCTCTCTTAGAAGTCTGATTCAGTAAGTTTGGGTTAAAACCCAGATATCTGCATTTTTAAGAAGAGTTCTATGTTATTCTTATAAGAGGTTTAAAAATTACTGTGAGACATACTTTCAACTTCAACTTCTCGTAACCTCTTCCCATGCATATAGCCAATCCTTAAGTGGGCATAGCTTGGGTGCTCCACAGTCTCAAAATCATCCTTACCCAAACCCTTCTTTCTTCCACTGGCCTCCGGACATCTGAGGGGAAGTTCCCTTTTCTTCTCCCTGAACTTCTCATATCATAAGTTCCACAGTGATGGGAAATCCATCAATACCCAATGGCTCCAGGAAGACAGATGATTCTCACCACTTCATGATGTACACATTTCTTCCCCACTCTGAGTTCAGTGTCTAAGTTGATAGCTTAAATTCAGTACTAAGAGAATATTTTCGCCTCTGAAATCATGACTGTTTTTTTTTTTCTGTCTAGTTGGTAAGTAAACATTTACTGCCAAACCATTGACATCAATCCATTTTCCCAAGGAAGAAGACATCCGATAAGGTGCAATGGAGTGGAATCTGGCAACACTTAAGATGTAGTCAATAAACAGAAAGATAAGGAAAACTGAATGTATGAGAAGGTGTGGTGAAAACAGGCAAACTGCTTGACACTAAGAGGTAGGAAGGATGACACTCTAGAGAAAGAATCCAAAAAAGAGTTATAACCAAGTAAAAAAATGACTTTCCAGTTTTTTCTAGGTTTACTCCTGAATAGCACCAATTCATTTAAATCATTTTAATCTTCTACTGTACAAGAAAATGCATTTAGACTAAGTTTAACTGTTAATTTGGCTTAAACCTAAAAAGTTTGTATTTTGTAAATAACGTGGTGAATTTTTCTGCTTTCAAAGGCTCATTTTGAGTGTTCTCTTGATGAGATATTTTATATTAGCTATGTTAAGGCACATATTTTATTTATCTCTTTACAGTTTTTTTCCCCTTTTTGGTCATTATTCAGCAATGACAGCTGCTTTGTATTGGAATACTTTGTGATTTTGTTCATTCTGATGTTTTAAATCCTGAGAATTTTATTTTATGCATAACAAGAAAACCCAACTTGGAGACTGGTCGAGCTCATCCTTCGGTTTCAGAACTACAAGGTATGGCTGATGTACGGTGAGGCCAGAGAAGGAACAGCATGTTTGGCTCCTGCCTTTTTAACTCTAATGTGCACTCAATTCCCTTGCTGTTGCCCTTCTAATGATCTCTGTATTTTGCCAATGAATCTCTGCCAATGCATAAATCAATATAATGTCTTTTCTAAAACTCATAATGAATATTATTGCTAGAGGTTTTCAACACAAAATCAAATGAACAATAGCTAAAATGGGACATGGTGAATTTCATTATACACAAAAATGTACCTAGGGATTTACATCTTTTTAGTAATATTAAAAACTGCAAAAACTGATTTCGGAAAAACTAGACACGTTTGAAAAACAAACACAAAGTCAAATGCACTAACCTATAAAGGGACAAAACAATGTAGTTTCTTGGCAGAGATGAAATCAGCAAAATTTTCCTGAAAAATTAAACTTGGGAAAATAATTTCTGTAATAAATCTCTAATTTGTAAATTTAACATGTAAAAAAAGATGAATACATGTTCATTGTAAAATGTATTTGGGGTCTCTTTTATATTAAATTTAAATGTATTCAGTCAAAGCACAATAGAGAAAAAATAGAAGAGATTAAATTTTTGCTGTATGGAAAAAAGTGATCTAGAAAGTAAACTGAGCTTAAGGTGTTTACTCCAGAAAATACTGAAAAGAAAAATTAATCAATGTCAGTATAAATCTAACCACTGGCCTTTATAAGTGGAATGTCTAAAAAACATGTAAACTGGTAGGGTCAAAATATCTATCCTTACCATTTTAAGATAAGGGTATCAAAATATCTGAGCAGTAATGGTCAGATCCAAACAGACAAAATAAAAATTAAAAGTAATGTCCTCAATCCTCAGCCAATCTTTGGTTCAGTGACAACTGTGAAGAAGTCTGCAGCTTTTCACATACTGATAATAGAGTCCATCTGGTTTTAACAGCAGCCTTTCCATGGAAAGCAGTGGCAGCCACGTGGTGAGATCTGAAGATCAGGTGGCCTTGTGAGCACCCCATGTCCACAAGCCAAATGGAGCAGAAAATCTTGAAAGACTGATTCATGAGCGAGGTGAGACACCCCCAGGCGAGCCAGTAATTCTTGATGGGAATAGAATATAGAAGGCGACTAAGTTAACATTATAGCAGTTAAAATATATTACAGCAGGTGTGAGCTGGAGCATATCCTACCAAAATGTGAGTTACTATTGCTAAAGTGACATGTAAGTATCGAGCTCTGGGAGAAACCTGGTGACAAATGTGAATAAGCAGAAATATGTCAGATACTAAAAAATCCTTCAGTAAGAAATAATTAACTTGGAAGCATCACTTAAAAATACTTTGTAGTGGAAGATAAGCAGTGGAAGCACCTGAGTGAAGGATGAACTGAAAAGGAGTAAAAGAAATAAATTTTCCAGTTAGGAGAGTGAAAGGAAAACAGAGAGGAGGAAAGAATGAGAAGTGTAGGCAGGAGAACCAAGACGAGGGAACCCAAGCATTGCCCTCCCAGAATGTCCTTCATCCCACCCCACAAGTCTTAAACAAATTAACATATTCCAAATACTTGGATCCTCCGGGGGTACATAACATATCTGTCTCTCTATATATTTATATATGTATGTTTTGTGATAACCTACAAGTGAGCCAAGCTACTCATCTGGCTTCCATTTCTCAGTTAGGAAATATAGGAACTTGCAGAAGTTCTAAAACAGTATTTTATTTTTAAAAGTCCATTAAGGGGGGTGGGGGTGGCTACAAGGGTCAGTGGTGGAATTCTCACTTGCCATACGGAATTCTCACAAACCAAACGAGCAAAACAAACAAACAAAAAACTAGCAAACCAAAATTCAACAAATGGTGCTCAATAATGGGAACTCGCATGGAAAAATAATGAAATATGACCCCGCCACACAGCATACAGAACAACCAAAAAATGTGCGCTGAAGTGAGGTTTAAGCTAAGTTGAACCAAACTGCCAAAAGGAGGGGGTCCTCAGGAAACATCTGTTTTAGCTGCATAACAGCAGCCTCTTGGCTTAAGGAAACTTGAAGGAGAAAGTTGAGTCTCTCCCAGTTATGATACCCATCTGTCAAGGTCTCATCTACACAAACACAGCAAACATTTATTAAATACCCACAATATGTAAGTCTCTGTATTAGTCACTGAATATATACTGTCAACCAAACAAGTCCCTCTGCCCTCAAGAATTAGAGGCTAGTAGAATTTTATATTGACTGGAAAATTAATTCCATCTTATATGTAATGTTCCCTATAACTCTACTTTATCCAGAATGTTCAGTGCCTTTAGGCTTGAAAGAGGAAGCTGGGTCCTAAAAACATTTCTTCGTGAGGACAAAATAGGTCGCGCATCACCTGTGCTCGCTAATCCTAGACTGCATTTTTGTTCCATTCTCCCCACCTTCACCCCTCAGACATCTTTCCCTTCCTGGCAGGGGAGGGCACAGCTCTAACTCCATGGTCACTTTTGGAATTTCATTTCATTGAGAACAGAGATTGAATATCCCCCCCAAATATTGGCAGTCTTCATTTTATTCCTTAATAGCATAAAGAAGCAATATAATTTCAATGACTGGGTGAAAATTAATAAATGCTTATACTTTCCTTTCAGCACAAAATTCACCCCAGTATCTCTTGGCTTTATGTAACCTTCTTCCCTTTTTGCTTTAATCACTTCCCTTGGTTTCAGGCTTTGACAGGTACTGCTGTCAGCCTTCCTCGGGAATCTGAGCCCTTCCTTCCGCTATGCTATTTGCTTCCCCTATTAAATTCCTCACTGGTTTCTGTGCAGTCCATACAGACCACATTACTTTATTTAAACCATGTGGTTTAAGTGGAGGAGGGCTATGATATCTTAATATCAATATTTCTCTGTGTCTGTTACCTTGAGTTTGATCACAAAAGTCTTCATAAACAATTAGAAATGTCTTATTTCCCGAAGAGAAAGAAAAACTTTCAACGTAAAAGGGAGGGGGCCGGCAACAGTGACTCAGTGGCAGAGTTCTCACCTGCCGTGCCGGAGACCCGGGTTTGACTCCCGGAGCCTGCCCATATCGAAAAATAAATAAATAAACAAAATAAAAGGTAGGAATATATTACTTGATGAGTTTGCTATATTCTTCAGATTTTTCTCAATTTACCGTATTCCAGAAATAAAACATCACAGGATGATCCATGTCTTTTAGGTTTTAATTCATTTCTTAATTCAGTAGCAATGCCAAGTTAATAGTAAACAAACTCTTCAAATTTATATGTTCTTTGTCTCTGGATCCTAGGCAAGAAAATGATCTGTGGAATGCGGTGTGATTATTTCTGCATGTTTACATATGTGGAACGATTTCTTCCACTCTTTTAATAAGAATGAGCATAAGAAACAGTTTACTCTTTTAGACTGGATAACATTATGAAAGCTTGTTCTTTAAGAGTTATGTAACTCTGAAATGTTATCTATTTAGAAAGAAGAAGAGAGTAGAATAACCGATCTTCCTACTCAGTTATTTCTTGGTTCTTGGCCATTCAATGCACAGACACAAATAATTATATAAAGGGGTGATTATATAAGGTAGAATGAGATAAACATCATATGATTGAGTACTACTTGCAAGAATTTAACTTCTGTTTATTTATTCTGAGAAAATGCATGCCATTTTAAGACAAGAATCAGAGGAACTGTGCCTAAGACAATTTGTTTTGAAATTCTTCCCTTTAAAGTACATATCTGGATGTGTGTGCATATATACACCCACACATGCACATGTGTGTGCAAAATATACATATTCCTTTGTTTATTTGTTTTTTCTTGACTTCTTTCTTCTTACAATAGCTTAAGTAGGCTTAATTGTCACTCAGCACCCACAACTTATCACAACCTCTAGCCCAGAGATGCTCAGAATATTTATTTTGTCTTGCTGACTACCTAACTGAATAATAATAAATAATTCTATGCATGAATGAATAACTAAATAAATGCAGTAGAAATAATCTTGAGGTATTAAAGAGATTTTTCCTAATAATGTATTTTTATTATAAGATACGTATGCCTGAATTAACAAAAGAAACCATGTTAGTGCTTACAAGTAAGAAACATTGATTAGCACAATCATTAATTTGGGTTGTCTTGGTTTCAATGCAAAAGACAATAATTCTTTTAATTTAAGATTCTAGCCTTATTGAAATCTGTCATTAAGTAAAAATATTGAGTTAAGCATGTCTCCTTCTGGGAAATTTCACACCTAATTGTGAAATCCAAGAACTTTAACTCTTACTGACAGGTTGTAATGACTATAATAAACTAAGGACTCAGAGTCTTGGAATCCAGTTCAAGCCAATAAAAAATGTGCTTAATAAAGCAAGTGTGAATATGACTAATTGAGGTACTTGCTGGGAGTTTTCACCTTTTCAATGAACAAGTACTTATTGAGTGTCTACCAATTGTTAGGCACTCTTCTAGAAATGGACACATGGGAAACCTTTCCTGCCATAGACAGGTATATCAGACACCCCGGTTCTATCACTTATTAGCTATGTGACTTTAGGCATGGTACTTATCAACTTTTCTATATATAAAATGGATATAATTGTGATGCTGATTATATATGGATGCTGAGAGTTTTAGATTAGATAATTTCTATGTAAGTGATTAGCATTATGTTTCATATATTGGGAAATCTCAACAAAATTTAGTTATTAATATAAAATAATAATAGCAGAAGATTATATTTAGCAAGGGTAAATACCATATCTTCTAGAATAACTTTTTAATGTTCTAGATGTTGGCAAGAAGAGTGTAATTATAGTGAGCTAGAATTATCTTGGAAACTTTCATGTTAGACCAACTTGAATCCTAGAGATAGAATCCTTGCTTGGATGAATACAAAGCTTGGAATCATAGGGGAATGTAAGAATGTTTTGAGAAGAGAGACACATGTGAAACCTAGATAATGAAAATTATAGACGTGGTGAAGTTATTAAAACTAACCTAATAACAATGGCTGAGAAAAGTGGATTGGTATCTACATTTTGCTCTCAAGTCAGGCAGAAAATCAACGGTAAGAAGTCACTAGAAAAGATGTTTTGGAAACCAATGATTAATTTAGTTGAAAGGCAGGAGTCATATGAAGATCTTAAGAACAAGGTCAGAAAAGGGAGAGTCAGAGAAATATGACGAGGATGGAGAAGACAGCTCTGCTTCTGGAAGCAGATGTTGACAGGCGCAGACCCCTTCTCACAGCTCTCTCATCAGCTTGCTCCCTGCTAATAGCATTCTATTGAAAGCCTCAATTTGGAAAAATATAAGGCCTCTGAGAATAGGGATGCTAGATTTAGCAAAGAAAATTGCAAGGTGCCAGGTTAAATTTGAATTTGTGATAAACAATAGATGAGATTTTTACTATAAGTATGTCCCAAAATGTGAAATATTTGAACAGATGGATAAGAAAAAGGAAGCAATCCATGTAAAAACAATATTATAAATGAAACAGAGAGGCCGAGTTCACAAGGCATATATTTAGGGAATAATGAGGAGCTTAGCTTATAAAGACACTAAAGTAGCATATGTTTTTTCCATGTATTAGGTAGGTACTTCTTTAGATGCAGTCTATTCTTATTAGATTGACTCTGTATATCACATCTTCTAGGTCAGTACTAGGACTCTCATTTTATTAATGGAGAAATTGAATTAGAGAAAGACAAAGTTACATTCCCAAGTATACATAACAAGAAGGGATAGAGCAATTTATGAGCCAGGGCTATCCAGTTGGTGCATCATGCAGCCTTACATATAGGTAAATGATAATGCTTGCTAAATTAAGACAAAAATTGGATGTCCAGAATGCAGTCAGATTCTAGAAACATTTGAAGTAGAGAAAATGCTCTCTTATATGTGTGATCTGTGTTTGCTTTTTTTTATCCAGAAATGGAAACATATATCCAGGCGCCTCCTTACATCACTTGCACTGGCTTCCTTATGTATGTCTTAGCAAATGCTTTAAAACCTACCCAATAACAAAACAGCTGCTCAGTATAGGTAGGTCATTCTGAATTCAATTCTCACTTTCTCACAGGTGCTAACTTCTAAATCTCTGCTCAAACACAACTCTTAATTAAGAGCACTCAATATAATTCTCGCCTTCCACATGTGTTAACTCTAAACCCCCTGATCTAACTGAAACCTGGTATGATCCCCCCAAAACTGTTTACTCAATAAGATCACACTCATGTGCAGGGAAGAAAAGAACTGCCCTTTCTTCATTTGGGCATAATTGCATTAGTTGTTATGAAATTCACCATAATAGTCTTTATGAGGATCAATTTTATGGAAACCGTAACAGTCACGAAGCCATGAAAAATAGATTTGAACAAAACCTACTGCAAGATGAGATTTCACTGTTCCCTCAATTGCTCTTCTAATTTTCTTGATGGCATGTCTAAAACAAGAGCCAGGGGAATTTAGCTACATTAGATTTGATTCAACTGTGGAAAAAAAAGTATATAATCATGAGGTTGACATAGGTGTTTGGTTGTTGTTTTTAAAATTCAGAGAAATAAAGAAAATAAAGTGTAAGCATAAAATTTTATGAGACAGAAGATTCTGAGAAAGTACAAGGAAACATTTGGCATTAGGTGCATTGGTCTTTTCAGCTCTCTGACTTGAGTAGGGAGAATAGACACTAAAGGAATGTCACATGAGAATAGTGCACAAGTATTTTTTCACACACTTTTAGAAGATGTGGTAGAGAGTAGAAAGGACTTCAAATAAGACAGACCTCAATTTATATCCCATTTCCTTCTTGTTGCTAGCTGGTGATTACATTATGCATTCTTTCTATTGCTTCAGGATCCTTCTCTGGTAATATGAGTAATAATAAAAATAAATAGGGGATTATTAATAAACTAGATAATTAGTAAGTGTTAATATTCTGTATCAACCTCTCATATTCAATTCTAGACATATTTATTTTTAACTTAGAGATATATGTATTACTCTAGTGATTCAAGGAGTATCCCAAAGGACTTTAAAATGCAGATTTTAATGTGCAAAATGAATGTGAAGTGTGCAGGCTTAGTCCACAGTCTGAGTCATCTGGAACATAATCCTACTGTGGCAATAACCAGTGGACTCACGGCAATATCTCCTCTGCCTGCGAACCAGGCCAGTATCAACATTCACTTCTGCTTTACACTTTCTTTTGTGGTAACTTTTCTCAGTCTTTTAGCTGGATCTTAGAAAGCATAGAATTTTCTTGGAAGGAGATAGAACATAGAATCAGGATCAAAATATCCTTGCTTCTGGTACTTCCTTTCTTGTCTCATATCTGCCTCCGTTTCCGTGATTTATCATGACTTTTCAGAACTATGCTGCTCTCTGCCTCATACTATTTGTGTGAACTAGGGTAGCTCTGTATCCTCTCTAGATCCTCAAAATCTTTGTTTTTTTTTTTTAAATGAGGTATGAGTTTTATGAAGATGAAATAGAATAACATTTATAAGCTTTTTGAACATTCTTGGCATTCAATTGGGAAGGAACAAGTTTAGTGAGTTCTTTCCTTTCTTCTATCCACTTATGATTTATCATTCCCTCTTATTCTATCTACCTGACTGTTTTTCAGAAGACATGCTTATCTTCTTTGGACTCATGTGAATGCCCTGCTTTCCATCTGGCAGCTTGGTTTATGACTCACTGACTTGCCCTCAATTTTTTACTTCTTTCTGGTTGTAGTTGCTTGAATTTGGTACATCAATAGGTCCTGTTGAAAAAATTATTTTTAGGTAAGGTTTGGCAATGTGAATGGATTATGGAAACCTTAGATAGAGAAGAAACTGGGTACCAGGGTTGGAGGAGGCCACAATCAGAAGAAAGAATTCAGTGAGAACCTGGGAGAGGATATCACCAAGTGATGGGACAACCAAGAAACCCCAAGGATTGTCCACAGCCTAGGACTAGAATTCTACAGTCTTCAGGGAGAAAACAAACTTTGTTTATATCTAGATATTGGACTTTTCCTAATCTCAAAACCATGCACAAATAAATATCCATTGTTTAAGACCATCCATTGTGATATTTTGATAGCAGCTCTGAAAACTAAGATACTAGTATTCCTGCTTGGCTGCACATTTACATATCATAAAGACCCTTATTTTAGTGCCCTCCTTAGTCCTTGGAACTATCTGCCTACCTTGGCTATATTTTTTACTAATGCAACCTCCCATTCTGGCCCCGGCAAGAACTCTAAGCAGCATCTCTAGGCAGGGAGAGAAATATGGCAAATACAGGAATACAGTAAAAAGGTTAAACTTCTTTAATCCATGTTTATTTTTTTTCAATTTTCTATTGACAATTTTTTTTTGTTCTAGAAGAGTTACTGGACCTCATAGCTGGTACTGAGATGCTATAAAATAGTAAGTATTACTTCAGAGGAGAGGTGGCTAAAATATTAGGACAAACCACTCCACCAACATCAAATCTCATGTGAACTATCTGCTGCTTGTCATTGAGATGGATGACTCAGCATTTTCATTCTTAAAAGGTTACTGATCCAGTAAGCTAGCCTATAAGCTAGTTCATAGTCTAATTTTGCTTTTTACTTTTATTTCTATTTTTCTGGTCTGGTTTGAAATCTCAGCCTTTGGGCCAAGTAAAGAACATGGAGGAGGCTAAAATTGAAAATACAGGGGCAAAGGGAAGCCAAGTCCAACTCAGATGCAATGGTCTCAAAAAGCAAGAACTGGATTTAACACCACAGTTCTGCCATGGCATGGGCTTTAGAGGTAGAACCTGAAAATCCAGGAGAAAGATGTCTTTGAAGAAACACTTTTGCCCAAATTTATAGAATATGATTTCCTCTTAGAAGTGTTGTGGCATTTAGATTATTAAGGCATGGAACACTTATCTATGATTCCAGGATAATGAAGGTCTCTGGGGTCTCCCTTCCTGTAAGCCAAGAATTTTTCAGAACATTAATTTCAGGTTTCTTTGTACCCAAGAGTTCAGTTTTTCAGCTTATTCTTCGCCTATTGCATTTCACTATAAGCTGCAAGGAGAAACCAGGCTGCACTTTCCATATTTAATTTGGAAATCTCTTCTGCTAAATATCCAAGTTCATGGCTTTTAAAATCTGCCTTCCAACCAAAGCCACTAGTCAAATTTGTCAGATTATATACAATTTTAAAACAAGGATCACCCTCCTTCCAGTTTGCAATAACACATCATGCATTTCTGTCTAGACCCTGGTCAGTTCTACCGACAGTCTCTTCAAAGCATTTGTTCTAGTTTGTTAGCTGCTAGAATGCATTATGCCAGAAATGTAATGGTTTTTAAAAAGGGGAATTTAGTAAGTTGCAAGTTAACAGTTTTTAGGCTGTGGAAATGTCCCAAACAAAGCAAGTCTATA
Source organism: Myrmecophaga tridactyla (assembly GCA_004026745.1). Taxonomy (NCBI): domain Eukaryota; kingdom Metazoa; phylum Chordata; class Mammalia; order Pilosa; family Myrmecophagidae; genus Myrmecophaga; species Myrmecophaga tridactyla. The sequence continues at coordinate 24,246 of PVIY010005567.1, forward strand.
GAAATGTCCAATCTAAGGCACCCAGGTAAAGATACCTTGATTCAAGAAGGCCAATGAAGTTCAGGGTTTCTCTCTCAAGTGGAAAGACACATGGTGAACACAGTCAGGGTTTCTTTCTCAGTTGGAAGGGCACATGGTAAACATAGCCTCAGCTGCTAGCTTCCTCTCCAGGTCCCTGGGAGGTGTTTTCCTTCTTCATCTCCAAAGTCTCTGGCTGGTGCACTCTGCCTTGTGGTTCTGCAGTGTTCTCTGTTGTGGTTTTCTCGTGGCTCTGTCATTCTTCTCCACTCTCTCTGAATCTCCTGCTTTCTCCAAAATGTTTCCTTTTTTATAGGATTCCAGTAAACAGATCAAGACCTACCTGGAATGAGTGGAGACACATCTCTACCTAATCAAGTTTGACAATCACTCTTGATTGAGTCACATCTCCAGGAAGATGATCTAATTACAGTTTCAAACATACAGTATTGAATAGGGATTAGAAGAAATGGCTGTCTAAAGACATTTTGTAAACAGAATGGGATTAGGATTAAAACATGGCTTTTCTAATGTACATAAATCCTTTCAAACCGGCACAGCATTCTAGGCCTTCTCTATCAAGCTCCTCACGTTTCTTCCAGAATCTTCCCCTTAGCCATTTAAAAAGCTGATCCAACACGTTTGGTATTTTCAAACCACACCAGCACCCCATTCCTCTGGTAGCAAAATCTTTTCTAGTTTGCTAGCTGCTGGAAGGCAATATACTAGAAATGGAATGGCTTTTTAGAAATGGGAATTTAATAACTTCTAAGTTTAATGGTTCTGATGCTGTGAAATTGTCAAAATTAAAACAAGTCTATATAAATGTCCAACCTAAGGCATCCAGGGAAAAATACCTTGATTCAAGAAGGCTGATGACATTCAGCATCTCTCTCTCAGCTGGAAGGGCACATGGGAACATGGCAGCCTCTGCTAGCTTTCTCTCCTCGCTTCATGTTTCATGAAGTTCCTGCGAGGGCCTTCTCCTTCTTCATCTCCAAAGTTCGTTGGCTGGTGGACTGTGGTTTTCAGCCTCATGGCTCTGCTCATCTCTGCTGTGACTTTCTCATGGTTCTAAAAAGGGACTGTCTCCAAAATGTTTCCTCCTTTAAAGGATTAATGAGTGGAGTCACAACTCCATGGAAGCTATCTGATCAAAAGTTACCACCCACAATAGGGTGGGTTACATTTCCATGGGAACAATCAAAATGCTCCCACGCAGCAATATTGAATGAGGATTAAAGGGCATGGCTTTTCTGGGGTCCACCACAGATTCAAACCAGCACAGAGGGTAAGAAAAGAAAGCAAGGATATAAACAGGTAAATGGCAGGAAATAAAGGAGCTAAATGCAAGAGTCTGAATCTGCTAAAACAATCAGACGTTGCTTTCACATCTAATGGTGTTTATGGGTAGCGTAATCCAACTTAAAGAATCAAAGTTGGGTTGACATTCACACATCTATCTGGTCCCCCACTTAGGCCAGGTCCTTTTCCAACTGATCCCACTAAAGTAGGGTTTTCCTTCCTAGAATTAATATTTTCCTATACTTTTTATTCTCTAAAATTAAATGTCTAGGTCAATTTTTCTGACCCTAAAAATGATTATTTTCATTTCTCCACCACTTTGTCTACTTCCCCATACACTTTAACTTCTGGTAAGCTGATGGTTTTCCCAATTACTAACTTAAGATGTTCCTATTGTATATGCCCATTCTCTGCTATCTTATAGCCAGTGGAAATTGAAGCAAGGTATTCAAAACTTTACATGCATTGTTCTTTTACATATTTTATGGTATTTAGTAACTTACCAGTTGTCCCTATGTAGCTTTATGTCTTTGCAAACTGAAATTTAAGTTGCTGAAGACATAAGAAAATGGTAAAAATCAGGTTACAGAAAACTCTTGTAGTGTTCAAGTTGATTTTCTTATGATTGGCCAATGCACTGTTCATTATAACCATAAATGATTTCATAGCTGGTAATTAAGCTGTATAATACTCATTCTTTAAAGGCAGGTCTTTTCTCCTGGAAAGGAAAGAACATTTCTGACATATTTGGGATATTCTGTAGGTCTCTGGCACCCATTCAGAGCACTCTAGCTTAATACATTGGGACTTCCAGCCTTTTCACTTTCAAACTATACCTTTTCTCCCAGTCTGATTCATCTCAGACCCTGGGCTTTGTTGGTCTCATTTACCTGATTGTTAGAGTGGTATGAAAAGTTCTGCATGAAAATGATTAACCTACAAACACCTCAGAAGATGAAACTCTTTCTCCAGCTTTTGTTCTTAGTGATGTTTAGTGTCTTTTTAGTCCAAATGTCCAGAGACAGAATTTAGCACCAATTTCTCTGCCAATCTTTGAGGTGACCCCTCCAAATTACAAGCTGCCATTCATAAGCATCCCCATTTACTTAGACTATCAAAGGAAGAAATATGCATAATATATATATATATATATCACAATTACACAACCCATGTTTGAGGAGCCAAATATACTTTTAGGGAGACTCAAATCACTTCTATAAAGGATTTGGGAAAATCAAAGTTTTGTAGAACTTGAATGATGTCAATTTAGACCCATTTCCTGAAATATATCTAGTGCATGAAGACATAATTTGGAAAGGTAAGGTTATATAATGCTGGAATATTAGACTAGAAAAGAGAGAAATTATTTCCAAGATGAACTGCTGTTGCTTGATGAACTTGAACAAGCTTTTTGACTTCTGAGATATTTAGTTTCAATATCACACATCAAAATTGTGTGTGGTGTTTTAAGATCACATCCTGCTTTAAAACTCCATCTTCTAAATTTGAATATCATATATTTAATAACTGTATAAATATTTGTATCAACTTAACAGCTCAGATATTGGAGTAATCTCAACTGTTTTACCTTTTTAAGTAAACTTTTAATTTTAAATCAAATTTTTATTAATAGAAAAATTGCAAAGATAGCACAGAGAGTTCTGATAAAATCCATAGTCAACTTCCCTTACATGTAGCATCCTACATTACCATGGTATATTTGTTGGAGTTAATGAACAAATATTAATACACTGTTATTAACTGAAGTCCATAGTTCATTCAAATTTAATTAGTTTTTTCTATTTCAGGAGGCTATCCAGGCTACCCCATTCCATTTTATCATCAGGACCCTTTAGGCTTTGCTGTGCTGTGACAAGTTCTCAGACAAGTTTCCTTGTTTTTGATAGCCTTAAGAGTTTTGAGCAGTACTGGCCAGGCACTTGTAGAATGTCCCTTGATTGAATTTATTTGATTGATTTTTTTCCCTCATGAGACATATGAGTTTATAGAGGTGAAATTCCTTTTCATTACATCATTTCAAAAGTATATACCACCAACATAATTTACTGTTGATTTTGACTTTGATCACTTTGCTGAAGTAGTTTTGGTCAAGTTTCTCAACTGTAAAGTTATTGTTTCCCTTATTTTCTATATTGTTTGGAAGGAAGTCTCTACGCACAGCCTACACCTGGGAAATGGAGAGTTGTGCTACATCTCCTAGAAGATGAAGTAAAAGCATGAAATGTTTGAAAATTTTATACATGGAAGATTTTTCTCTATTTATTAATTAATTACTTTATTTCCTCTTTATTTCAGTATGAACTCATGGGTTTTATTAATACTTTAGGTTATATTGCTTCACATTTAGTGCAGGTACCTTACAATACCTTATAAAAGAGCATTATCAATTCCTTCCATCTTTCATGACATATGATTACTTATCCATATGGTATGATCACCCAATACATTGCTACAATTAAGGCATTAAACAAAAGTAATCTTTTAAATCAATTAGAAATAAGAAAAAATATTTTACCTGATTTGTTCCTTTTCAGAAACATTTTCTTTTTATTACTTCCTTTTGTTTGTTTATTTTTTATTTATTTACTTATTTATTTTTGGAGGGTTTTTTTTTGGTGGCACACAGTCCAGATCTGGGTCTTTATTGTCACAGGTGAGAATTCCACCACTGAGCTGCCCAGGTTTCCTTTCTCACATGCCTGTTTCCTTTTTCACATGTGTAGATTTCTTAGCTATATCATTTTTCTTCTGTCTAAAACACTTTTTTTTTTGCAGGGCAGGTCTTCTGGCAATGCATTTCCTCAGTGTGTGTTTGTCTGAGAAAGTCTATTTCTTTCTCACTTTTGAAAGTTAATTTTGCTTGACGTAGTATTATAAGTAGTATATATGTGTTTTTTCTTTCAATGCATTAAATGTCACCCCATTCTCTTCTCTTTTTTATTGAGGTGAAATTATATAGCGTAAAATTAACTATTTCAAGTGTTACAGTTCAGTGTCATTTAGTACATTCACAACCTTTATCAAGTTCCAAACCATTTTTATTACTGTATCCATTAAGCAGCCAATCCCCATTCTTTTCACTCAGCCCACATCTCCACAGCCCCTGGAAATCACCTATCTGCTCATGTCACTATAGGTCTACCTGTTCTGGATAATTCATATAAATGAAATTATACATGTGTCATTTATGTCTGGCTTCTTTTACTTAGTAAAATGTTTTCAAGGTTCATTCACATTTTAGCAATTATACCATAATTTCTTTTTATGCCTGCATAATATTACATTATAATGATATGCTATATATATATATACACACATACACACACACACACACACACACACACACACATGTATATATATTTACTCATTAATTTGTTTATGGACATTTTGGTTGTTCCCACCTTTTTGGTGTATACAATGCTAGGATGCTCAGGTGGTAATATTTTGTTTATTTTTTAAGGAATGCAAAATTGTTTTGCACAGTAACTGAACTATTTTATATTCCCACCAGCAAAGTTTCTCCACATTCTCACCATCATTTGTTATTTTTGCTATTTTTTATTATAGCTATCCCGGTAGGTGTGAAATGGTACTTGCTTGCAGTTTTAATTTGCATTTCCCTAGAAATAATAATATTGACCATCATTTCATGTGCCTGTTAGTCATTTGTGTGTCTTTTCCCTTTTTTTCTGGCAAAATATCTATTCAATTCCTTTAACCATTTTTTTCATTGAGTTTGAGTTATTTGTCTTTTTGTTTTTGAATTGTATAATTTCTCTGTTTATTTTAGGTACAAGATCTCTATCAGATACATGACTTTTAAATATTTTTTTCCCAATCTGGGGTATATTTTCACTTTCTTGATAACATCCTTTGAAGCACAAAAGTTTTTATTGTTGATGAAATTCAACTGATCTACTTAATTCCTTTGCTGGTCATGATTCATGTTGTCATATCTAAGTTGCCACATTTATGCTCATTCATATTTACCCCTGTGTTTTATTTAAGAATTTTATATTTTGGGCTCTTATATCTGGGTAACTGATACATTTTGCATTAATTTTTGAATGTGGTGTGAGGTAGGAGTCCGACTTCATTATTTGCATGGGGTTATCCAGTTTGCCCACCAACATTTGTTGAAGAAATTATTCCTTCTCCATTGAATGATAGTGGTACCTTTTTCCAAATCAATTTGTCATAAATATTCTGGTTCATTTCAGGATTGTCAAATCTGTTCTATTGTTATAGATGTCTATCCTTATGCAAGTACCATACTCTTTTAATTACTGTAGCTTTATAATAGGTTTTGAAATCAAGAAATGTGAGTCCTCTAACTGTGTTTTTCTTTTTCATGATTGTTTTAGCTACAGGATCCCCTAGAAATTACATTTTGGATTGCTCCATATTATAGATATATACATCATTTTTACATATTCTGGTTATATTCTACATCTTCCCTTAATTTTATTAGTGTTAATATTTATTACTGCTAATTTGTGTGTGTGTGTGGATTCTTTTGGATTTTCTATATATTAGATCATCTTATCTCCAATAAGGACACTTTTACTTCTTCCTCTCTAAATAAATACCATTTTTTTCTTGCCTAATTACACAGGTTTGAACTTCAATAATGATGGTGAACAGATATGGAAAAGGTAGGCATTATTATCTTACTCCTGATCTTAGAGAGAGCTTTCTGTCTTTCATTGACTGTGAAGTTAACTTTAAGTTTTTCATAAATTCCCTTTATCAGGTTGAGGAAATTTCTCCTATTCATAGTTTTTTTTAGCTGTTTTTATTGTGAAAGAGTATTGGGTCTTGTCACATGCATTCCTTCATCAACTGAGATGATCTACCCCCTTCCCTTCATGCTATGAATGTAGAATTCTATGACTGTATTGTACTGATAGATTTTTGTATATTGAGCCACATAAACCTTTTATTGTGTTGCTAGATTTAACTTGCTTTCCCTTTGCATCTTTATTCATCAATTCTGTCTTTGTTTCTTTCATGCCTGTGTCTGGTTTTGGTATCAGAATAATGCTGACATGATAGAATGAGTTAGGATCTATTCTTCCTCTTCTCTATTTTGGATAGAGTTTGAGAAGGATTGATGCTAATTTAATTTCTTAACTTTGGTAAAATTCACCCATGAAGCCATCTGGTATTGGGCTTTTTTTGTTGGGCAATTTTTAGCTACTGATTCAACTGTTGTAGGTCTTTATCAGATTTCCTTTCCTCTTGAGTCAGTTTGATGATTTATGTGCTTCCAAGAGTTTGCTCATTTCAACTAAGTTATCTAATTTGTTGACTTACAATTGTTATTAGTATTATCTTGTAATCCTTTCTGCAAGATTGTTAGTAATGTCACTATTTTATTTCTGATTTTAGTTATTTGAGGCTCCTTTCTTTTCAAGCCAAAATAGCTATAGGTAATACATTTTAAAAGATATTTTCAAAGAATCAATTTTTGTTTTCATTGATTATATTCTACTTTCTCTTAATTTCACTAATCTCTACTCTAATCTTTCTTATTTTCTTCCTTCTATTGGCTTTTGGTTTACATCATTCTTTTTTTTCTATTTCCATAAATTACACAGTGAGGTTATTGATTGGATGTTCTTGTTGTTGTTTTTCCATATGCATTTATAATTATAAATAGCTCTTTAAGCCATGCTTTTGGCATAACCCATAAATTTTGTTATATTTTATCTTAATTTGCCTAGGAGTTGAGTTGTGTTTAAAGTTATTGCATTAAGTTGCCAGAGGCTTCAAATACCTCCTAAATCCTTATTTATGTCTCCTCCATTGTGTTTCTCTAAGAACTCCTTGCTAGAGAAAATCTATGTATTGCAAATCTTTCTGGTGTAATCCAGTTTTTGGTTGAAATGGTAGTAAAATGTTAGGGAAGGGAGATGTTCTATATCACATAAATTAATCTCAGTCTGTTATTGGGACTGTGTCCCTGAGTTGTGACTTTCACAATGTTTCTTACCCCATCACATCCATTACTGAGACAGAAAGTCTAGGGCAGTCTGGAATAGTTCTGAAATATCCTTCCCCTGGTAGGATAAGATGCCGGTGAAACCTTTTCCTCTGGAGAGCAGGCCTTTGCTATGGAGAATATTCAGGGCATAGTTAACAATATTTACTTTTGTCCTGCTCCTGCTAGAACTCCATAGGGATCTTTCTCAGACCTTCTCCCACAAGAATCTGGGGGGCTTCCTGTAGGTTAAATCCCTGAAACTGTGGAGGATTGAATAAGACTGGTACCTAAGAGTTTTTCACTCTCATGCTAGTTCACATTTGGTTTGAAGCAATTCATCAAAATCACGTTTTAGTGTTCCTACCAATTTATGGCACCAAGGATTTTTGTTTCAAGTAAGCAAATCTCACCTGTTATTTCCTGTATTTGCCTTGTCTCTCTAGATTTCAGGGTGGCAGCTTGCCCTGTGACCTTAATTCTCTGATGGTTCAAAAAAAGTCATTTGTTTTCAGTTGTGTGTTGTAAAGAATTTGGCCTCGCTCAAAGAGAGGTCTGGCCTTTTTCCTAGGGGAGCAATATGTAAGCCCTTGGAATTTGTTGAGTGATAGAAGTGTCTTTGTAATTCATGGTAGATCCCTCAGAACACATCTGCTAATCTTAGGGTAGGGTTTGGCCAAGCCACAATGACCAAGGATATGATTTAAGGGAGGGTCTTTGAATCACTTGATTTCAGGCAGACTAGAGACTGAGTTCAACCACATGGGTAATCAATCAATGAATTATGCCTACATAGTAAAGCCTCAATTAAAAACTCTGGACACTGAAGTTTAAATGAGTTTCCCAGATTGGCAATACTCATAGGAGGCTAACAGTTCCCTCAGGACAGTGGAAGTTTCATATTTGGAACATCCCAGACTCTGGCTATGCATTTCTTCCTTTGGCTGGTTCTTCTCTAGTAATAAATATAAGTGTTAGTGTAGTAGGTTTCAGTGGTTTCTGTGAATTTTTCTGGTTAATTATCAAACGTCTAGGTGGTTTTGGAAATCTCCTAACTTGCAAATGGCCTCAGAAGTGAGGATGCTCTTATGTCATTTCTTCCCTCTAATTTTGTAGTTTGACCTTAGCTCCTTGCAACTGGGAGCAGTCTTAAGTAGACTTGGCAGTATGGGTGACTATGCTTTTTATCTGGGTAAAGGATCCATCATATAGCTGTGCATTCATCATACCAATTGAGTTTTTGAACATTTTTATTACTCAAAAATAAATAAATAAATAAAAGTGAAAAAGAGCACCCAAAACATCCTGTACTTCCCCTTCCCCCATTACTTATTTATTTTTTTATCTTTTTTTGTGCTTACTCATCTGTCTATACAGTGGATGAAAGGAGTGTCAATCACAAGGTTTTCACACTCACACAGTCACACCTTAAAAGCTCTATAGTTATTTAATCATCTTTAAGAATCAAGGCTATTGGACAGTTCAATACTTTAAGGTATTTCCCTCTAAGTACTCCAATATACCAAAAACTGAAAAGGGATCCTTCTAAACTTCATAAGAATAGCCTCCAAAATGACTTCTCTACATTATTTGAAATCTCGCAGCCATTGAAACTTTATTTGTCTCATTTCTCTTCCCTCTTTTGGACAAGAAGGCTTTCTCAACTCCATAATGCTAGAGCCAGAGTCATCTCTGGAAGTCATGTCCTGCGTTGCCAGGAAGATTTATATCCCTGGGAGTCATGTCCCACATAGTGGGGAGGGCAGTGAGCTCACCTGCGGAGTTGACTTAGAGAGAGGCCACATCTGAGCAACCAAAGAGGTTCTCTGGGTGTGACTCTTTGGCATGTTGATGCATAGACTTAACTTCTCTTTTGCAGGTATAAATTTCATATGGGTAAGCTCCAAGATCAAGGGCTTAGACCATCAAATTAGCTCCCAATGGTTGTGAAAATATCAGGTCTTCCCCAGCTGGGGAGGTTTACTATTTCCACCTTTTACCCCTGTCCCTCAAAGGGACTGTGAAAATACTTTTTAATCTTCTGCAATTACTCTGGAATATATCGGGGCATTTACACCAACTTATTCAAGATTCCATGTAGCTATGGTGCTTGAATAAGCTGACCATGCAAGTTAAATTTTATAGTGTGCTACCAAAAATATAAATTTTGCACCAAAGAAACATTTTTTTCCTTTTTTTCTCACACAGAAGTTATTGTTTTAAAAGGCAGTCAGTGTAATTCTTTACCATTTAGTCTGATTTACCCTAGTCCTACCCAGATTAGCTTCTGAATGCAGGTTATATTTTAATGAAATTGCCCTTATTTAACACATATGAAGAATAAAATATCATAATTTAACACTCTAATACAAAGGGGACTATTCAAAAGTGTTTTTTTCTATTATTTATTTGTTAAAATTCCAAAAATGAATCAAAAGATCTTTTACCCCTATATAAATTATGGCATTTGTTTGATTAATGTTCTGAAATGTGTTTATGAAGTGTTAACTTTTGAAAAGGAATTTCAGTAATTATCACTATTGTTTTTGCTCTAAATGAGATTTCTACTCATGCAATTATCATAAGCACAATTCTAGCAGCTGTACTTGTAAAATCTTTGAGAGAAAAGTATTAATGATCTCACATTTTCTTATGCTACTAGAACTATTACCATTTAGTCACAAACATTATCAATATATTAGGAGAAAGAGGTAAAGTAAAACAGATGAGCAGGGACACTTGAGGATGAGTTTTTAATGATTTTGGAATTTTATAGCTCTGCTCTCACATTTACACAACATTCTATGGCATGGGGAAGTTAGTAAAGTCTTTAGAAAAGAAATACAAATAAATGAAATCGGCATCTAGTCCTAACATTTTGTATTATACTTTCGTATCATTGCCAATATTTTGCCCAAAAAGTACCCATCCTTTCATCTCCAAACATCAGTAACTTAGGGCACATATTTCTGGTTTTAAAGTGATTTATAACCATAAGGCTGATTCTATATTTGAAATGAACTAAGGTCCGAAAATTGGAGTTCTGCAGAACTGTTACTTTACTAAAAAATAAATCTATTTGAATTTATTTGTAAAGTAAATACAAATTTACTGGGACCAAAAGCATCTTGTCTGGGGGTTAAAATTTGTGCTAGATCTGTAAACTTCATTGAACTTAAAGATATTTAGCTCCCTCATCTGCAGAACAGGGATACTAAAAACAACAACAACTAACTCCTAGAGCTTCTCTGACTAATATCTTGAGAAAAGTAATTTAAAAATTTTATAACAGCATCTGCCATTTATTTCAGCATCAACATGTTAGTTATTATTATTATCATTCAGCTAGTGATATTGAAATCTACAGTTAATTGGTACCTCTACTTCACTGGCTCTCAAAAGATTTTTTTACCTAAGGGGGTATTTTGTAATGCCTGGGTACATTTTATTTTCCACAACTGGGTAAGGGTATATACAACTGGCATCTAGTGGGTAGAGACCAGTGATGCTGCTAAACTTCCCCTGTAAAAAAATAATCATCTGATCTATAATGTCAATAATGTGAAAGTTAAGAAGCGTTGCCTTCTATTATGAGCTTTGGCACTAGATATTGAAACTTTGAGAATAAATTACATATCATCTCTTACTAAACTTTAAATCCTTATCATCGAACATAAGGGCTATGTTTTACAAAGGAAGATATCTCGTTCCTTTCTTTATTCATTGAACAGGCATTTTTCATTGAACTTAGCATCATAGCAAGTGCTTTTCCCTAGTATACTATAAGCTCATAGCATATTGGGTTATAGAGGGTAACAAATAGCTACCAAGCACTGAGACAAGACAAGTGATGATGATGGGGAGATTTAAAGGTGGGGCCAGAGAAACGGGACAGAACCATGCCATGCTTGGCCTTGTATGCCATGCACAAGTCTTGGCACTTCATCTTCTAGGTTTTAGGCAAGCAGTTCAAATGAGAAAATGTGCGTTTTAGAAGGCTTTTCTAGGACTAGTCCATATGGGAGATGAGAAAGGTGAAAGAAGGAAAACAAAAACCAAACAGGATACTATTGAAAAAGTGTGGGCTAGAGAATGAAATTCTAAACTTGGCCAGTGACAAGATTAATAGAGAAAAAGAAATGTGAAATATGGGTTTTCATTGATCGTTGATGAATGGGAAGATATGAGAGAAGAAAGAGGAGTCATGTAAGAATTCTAGATTGCCGTGTAGGAGTCTAGGTTAATAGAGAAAATGGGCATGTATAGAAGAAAAGCAAATAGAGATACAACAATATGCAATTATACAAATTTGGGGAGAAAGAGATTTATTTAGCCTTTCCACCAGTGCATTGAGGAATAATTAATTTAAGGATCAAATGGAAGAGAAATTTCATGTTTTCATTTGGACCCTTTTGAGAAAGGCTGATTCCAGCTTTGGAGACTGCACTGGAAAAGTCAGTTTCCTTTTCCTGGGTCCTCCTAGAGAAAGTTTTAACTCTTCAATAAGACGCACTGCCGGTTTTTACTGTGTAAGATTCAGCTTTCTGATCCTGTGGAGTATGAAATGTTCAAGAGAGTGTTTGTACGAGGAGTATTCTCAAAGTACCTGAAGACTGAGAAAAACAACAGAGCATATCACAACTGTAACTAAGAAATCAGGATTTAAGGGATAATTTTGGTTACTCAATCATTATATAGATATTCCTTTTTGCTTTCTGGTGTATTGGAATAGGCAGAGGGAAATACTTGAAATCTCAAAATTGTAGTCCAGCTGCCTTGATCTCTGATGATTGTACAGCCTTTATCTTCTGCCCTTGTGATTGGAAAAATCTTGCAATTGTCCTTCATTTGTACCCAGCTATCCATTTCTTCAACTTTAGAGACTTGTCATCACTAAAGACAGCTCCTAATGTTTATTAATGTCTTGGGTCAGCCCAGAACTAACCAATCCCAAGTCCAAATTATCTTGATAACTGAGACTGATCTAACCAAAGTGGGGCTGCCTGACATGTGCAGTAGCTTAGATTTTAACCTACAAGTCACCTATACCTCATTCTGCCATTTTCTTACATATATTCCATGACTAAGCGTGTAATCAATCTGCATGTGCTCAGTAATTGGATCACCCCTAATCACATCATCTGGGGCCACTGTGCTTATTATCCTAAGCCCTGCCATCTTTTTCTCTAATAAAACTATCAGAATTACTGTAGTTTTAGGGGACAGATTTTGGGCCTATAGGCCATCTGCTCTCTTACTATGTACCTAGTAATAAACTCTTTCTGTCATTGAAACTCTTGTGTCTCAGGAATTAGTTATTAGTGTGTCAGGCCAAAGAATCCATGGCCTTTGTCCGGTCACACAGTTATGCAGCCAGAACATTTGAACATACATTTTGGCATCAGATAAAATAAAAATTCATGCTTATTGGGCCCCAGAGCAAGGGCTTTAAATGCAAACTTTTTTTGCTTGATTATTAGAATAACTTTGTGCTTTCTGAAGTCCTGAAGGACTGCAGGATGATAAAGCTGGTATTGTTCATATCCCCATTTCCTGCCTGGAAGTGCATTTTGAAGCCAAGGTTTTACTAGTGAGTGGTGGAGCTGGGATGCCACCCAGATGACCTGACTCTTGATACTCATCTCATCACAGGATACCATGTTTTCATTGACTCTGAGGTTCACTTCAATACGAGAGCCACATATTATTTTTCAGAAAGGACCTGATTTGATGGGAACTTAGACTATCCTAAAACAGGTATCTTTTTCTGTCTCGCTCTGGTTTTAGATAGGTTGTTCTGTGTGATTACCACTGAGATACTCCTGGAGAGGGTCACCTGGATTGTCCCTCTCCACTCTGCCCTCCTAGCAGCCATTTACTAATTAGAAAGTGAAAGAAAGTAATTAAGTAGCCCATTTGTTTACCTAACAAATAATCATTATGTATTCTATTGTGTGAAATCTGCATAATAATATCAATGACACTATAGCTTATAGACTGGAATTTCTCTTGAGAGCAGCTGGTAGTTCATATTCAAATGAAAAGACCTGAAGAGGTAGCTTCAAATTCCTTGAACTACCAATGGACTAATTTCATGTTTTGACTATTCCCTGTTAAGGAAAAAAAATCTATAAAAGGAGCCAGAAAACAATGCACATCAAAATAAAAATGCCTAATTATTTTTAGTGACATTTTAAAAATCTCATGTGTTTGGATTTTGAGTCTAGAGAACTAGATTCTGGGTCAGACTCCACCATTTGCTACCTAGGAGACATGGGGGAAGTCCTAGAGTTCCCCTCAGTTTCAGTCTCCTCATCTATAAAAAGAGGATAATAATTCTTACCCTGCCTTCTGATTAGGAAAAACAATTGAGATCCCGTTCAATTAAGTGTCTTATAAACCAGGCAGAGATAAGCAAACCCAAGATACTGTCATTGCTGTATGGAAAAAAACATGGGCTCTGGAGCCAGACTCCTTGAATTCGGCTTGCTGGTACAATATGGTTGTACCCATTTAACTAAGTCCTCTTTGTCTCAGGTTTCATAAGGATGAATTTTCATTAACAGGTTTATTTGTCTCTTAGGATTGTTGTGGTTATTATCTATGCTATGTTATTGCACGCAAAGCACTTAAAACAATGTTTGCCACATAGTAAACCCTCAATCAGCATTAACTGGCAGGGCTACTTTGATTTGTGAGCAGGCTGCCACTGAAAATAAGGATGATTTTTCACTCCTCAGACAATTTGAATTTCAGCTTGAGAAATTATAGAAATACTGAAACAAAATCTGGTTATTCATTGTTTCCCTTCCCCAGGGCCTAACTCGAAGGCTCTATTTCCCCTAGTTTTGTGCTTCCTGCAGTGAGCTCTTTGATTATCACCCTTATTCTTGTGGAAGAATCTAAAAATAAAGGAGGGTTTTCAATTCATCAGAAACTTATATTCTTTGGTCCAGTTGGAAAAAGACGCTAATGATCCCTCAGGAGCATCACCATACTTTTATGGTTAAGTGACAGAAGTTACTATGGAAGTGACAGCATGTAGTTCTAATTTAGGTCTCTCAACTCTTAAGTGGAATCACTATTTGCAGCACAGATTTAACAGTCATGGGTATGTATCAATTAATCTCTTTTATTAGGCAATAAAACCTTCCCAAGTTGCTTATTTTTCTTAAGAAATAAACAAAAATACTCAGATTTGGGAATTCAGTAGAAAATAAACAGGTCTTGGATTCCAGTTACAAATTAAAAGATTGCATTGATTTAAGGCCCTAGGTTTTTCATTGTCATGCTTAATGCTTGGTAGCGATCTTCTAATACATGCACTCTTCGCATCAGACGCTTTGCAAGGGCAATGAGTAACAAGTAAACAAAAAGAGGGTACCCATGAGGTCTCCCTGAAAATATGTGCATGACAGGCAAGGGCTTTCTCTCATCCAGGCTATATGAGTCTTAGACCTTGAACTCTAGCATGTGAAATTCCTTGTCTTCATTTTACTTTGATTTGTTTATATGAACTTGTTAGGGTTTTGTTTATATGTAATGGATTGTGTATGTGTGCCTTGTTTGAGGAAAATGAACACACTACATTTCCTGTTATTTTAAAGATCTGTTCAAAGAAAGTTAACAATAAATTTACCTATGTGAAAATGCCTACTCCATCCATCTCATTTATTAGTATGTAATGTTCTGCATAATTTTAGATATATTTTGATGTTAGAGATTTTATAAATTTGCATAATAAAATGAATGACAAATATTTATTAAGTACCAATTATGTGCATACATGTATACATACATATATAAGCATGTGTGTACGTTATATAAGTATATATACACACATTTACATATATATGCTATAATTATTTTAAAGAAAACCTTAATTTTTCTAATTTATTTATAATTATTTAAATGAGATATGCATATTTGAGAATATTTTAAAATTCATAATCCTTATTAGATTAATATAATTATGTTTGAATAGGGTAATATGCTTTCACAGATAAGAATATTCTCACTTTACAATTTATATTCCACATGATGAATGAATTCTAGAAGAACAAAATTACTTATCTTCACACATCATTTATTCAAAAGCTCTGGAGAATTTTGTTTATAACATAAGAGAATTTTTCAGATCATTGCACTTTAATATTTCAAGAACCAGAACTTAATTTTTAATATCTGCCAAATAAATATTCTGTAGTTTACTTCATTGAGTTTTTAGAAAGATGATATTGAGCATTATAATAATAATGATAATAAAAACAAGAACGTCACTATAGATTGAGTATCTACAATATGCTGGCCACTTTACGCATATATGATATTTCAGATAATTCTTGGGAATAGATAAACTGCGTGCTTTCATTCATATTTTACTGCTGAAGAAAGTAAGACGGGAAATTTAAATAATAAGAGTCAAGTCATAGAGTTAAGAGGTGTGCCTTCGCCTTTGAAAATTTCATTTTCTTTCCTATATATCTTCTTCATTTGAATGAATAGCTACACTAGCTTACGTGCTTTCTATAGGTTGTTATATCACTCAGGTTTTTTAGTTTTTCTGTGGTCTCCTTTTATGCAATATTATCCACTGTCAAATTTTCTGCTATATGTCTGACTTTATCTTACACCCATCCCAGCTCCTCTCAATGTTTCTTTTAATATAATTTGTGCTGCTTACTCAGAAAAATGGATTTGATAAAAAAATGTAGGTTAAATGAAGCTCATTTGGGGGAACAGGGGCATTTGTTTCTTTTTAGTTTTTCTGTCTTTTTTTAAAATGTCTTTTAAGAGTTTCTGCTTTAAGATTAAGATTGCTGGAAAGACTGACTTCAAAAAAACCAATGTGTTGCTGTGTATGTATATTCACTCATTAGCCACATTTTATTGAAAATAAGTATCTCAAAGGAAATACATGTTAAAATGATGCTAAAATCTCAATAGAATGTACATTTCAAAACACTCAGTAAATATTGTTCAGTTTAAGTTCTTCCAAAAGATGTTCCCTTAACAGCTGCTTTCCAAATTGAGAGGTTTAACAAATGAAACGTGTTAATAAAAATGGCAAACTTTCTCCTTCAATATCCTATTTTAAGGAATTTGTGCAAACTGCTACCGATATTATAGAGATTTTATCTATGTGTTTCTACAACTGTTTTGGATTTTTATAAATTGTATGAGAAGAAAAGCAAGTCTCTGGTCTTTTTGTAGCATATAATTGCACCAGGATAGTCAAAGAAAAGAAAAGGCTTTCAGAAAGGAAAGTCATTCCTTAGAGTTGGGGGATTTTGTAGATTACAAAAGAAAACTAGTTCTGGTTTAAGGGGTTATTAGAAAAATCTAAGAGAGTCTATTGTCAAAACTTCTGTGATGTTATTAATACACAGATTTCAATGGGCTGTGTGAAACATGAAATAAGATATAAAAGCACAGATATTCCGCAGTACTCATTTTAATTGGTATTTTGGTTGATGGGACTCATAAGTTTCATGTTTTCTCTCAAGAAGAATTTCATTTTAAAAAATAGAAATGTTAGTACTTGAATGATGTATTAAAATAATAAAAGTAGACATATAGCACTAACTTTTTATCTTTTAATTGATTCTAAAATGGCATTTCATTATCAAAATTTACTCTGACCTCAGTAAAATTTATCACATAAGTTAATACAATACAAATTTCTACCCAATTGCAAGTGAACATATCTATGATGTCATATTCCACATGTGCTTATTTTGATCACATCTGAAAGGAATCCCTGCAGAATTTTACAGATCATTTTTTAAAAAAAAGTAGAAAAACAGTATAAAATTTTTTTTTTCCTTTCCTGGTCTTAATCCTTTCCTATTTTTCAGGAATGCCAAATCTCTTCAACTTTCATTCAAGTAGGGCTAGGAGTTCCCTGGGACCTATAGGAGGTGGCAGTCATATAAACTACTGGCCACAATGTGATATCTCCGTCTTCATACTTTTCCCTGGCTTGCTGTTTTGGTGTCAACTTGCCAAGGCCATCAGATCCCAAAAATCAGAGTATCCATCAAAGGGGAAGAGCCTATCAATGGTTCTACCCAAATTCCCTCAATGGACAGAATTATGCTGTCCTCCTTATTTCTTCTGCAGTGCAGGTATGAGCTGCTAAACACCACTGCACAATTCAATTTGTGTTTCTACTTCCCTTCCCACTTCTACTTCCCACTGTTTCTCCTCTTATTCCATGGACCACAAGGCAAGCTGGGATTCTTGTATAGCAAATGATTTGCTGGAAAAGAATTAAACAGTTTTAATTTTGGCTTCCTCTTTACTGCAGCCCCCTGGCTTTAGAACTTAGCTGTTGATCATGGGGTCCAGAGCAAGAAAAATCCTGGCATGGCATTTTCTTATACTCACAATCTCTCTTCCTGTGTCCCGGGACTTTCGAGTCTAATGTATGTCTTTTTCTCTTTTTCCAAAAATGAATTATATCAGGAGTTCCTAGTTTCTTCACATAAGTATTTGGATATTTAGTGAGATGTTCATGTAAATATGTGGTGCACAGTGGGTTATTCACATAAATACATGTGTGAACACTAACCTTCCAAGTAATGCACTAAATGAGCCAATGACAGATCTTGCCTAGGAAATCCTCAGCCCTAAAACTCATGTTCTATAACTTTAGAAATGGAGTTAATATTCCTTCTATGTTTTCTGTGAAAAATAAAAAGAATTTAAGTAGTAAATTGCCAGGAATAATGGTTAAGAATTCGGTTCAAATGTCAGAGTGTAAGTTCTGCTTCTTATCACTGAGCCACTTTGGACAATTGTTTCCAACTGCCAATTTCCCTTTTCTCATCCAAATATGGAGATAAATATAATTCCCATTTCATAGAGTTGTTTATGAAATAAAAACAAAATTACATATGCAAATCACTCAGCATGGAAAATATATAAAGTTATTATTCGGAAATATGCATGGTCCATGTTGATGTATTGAAATGAGAAATGCATTCCAGTGCTCATAATGCTCTTTTATTTTATCAGACATTTTTAAGTGATTCTGTGGGATCTAAACCATTCTGATTTTTCTCATTTTTCAGATATTTAGTGAAAAGAGGTACTGTTCAATACCTAATTAATGCTAATGATTTGTTTATTAATATTAATAACATGATAGAAGCTTAGACTTGGAGTTGAATCAGTGATCAATGATTAAGATATCAAAAGTAATTTTGATAAATTAATATTATTTCTGTAATATTGATTTTGTGGACTGTGACCTATAGTGTACCTGCAGTAGTCTTCTGCTCCAGGTGACTAACAGAGAACATAGAGAAATAGAGGAGTAATGCTCGCTCTGTGGTCAAGAAAGGATAAGTAAGTTGAAAAAAGTTGCATAGCAATTAGCGGCACAACCTGGACTCACAGGGATTCTTATCCTAAGTTTATGTCTTTTGACAACACCTCATCCTATTGCAAGATCTTTCAAGATAGCTTTGATATATATTTTTTTCTATGCATTTTTATTGCAAATGTTGATTCATTGATTTCTATACCAATATAAGATTGTGTTTCTTAGCCAATCCCTCTTCTTAAGTCTGGCACCACCTAGTTTTCTCCTCACCAATTAACAAGTTGCTGAAAGTGTGATCCATCTCACATCAATGACTCGGGAGATAAAATAATGTTCAGTCAAAAACAAACCTACCCTAAACAAGTTTCTGTCTTTTCTAGCCATTTAGTTGCCCTGGAAATAGAATCCTTGGGATGACTATTTGCTCTCCTATTGTTAACACTATGCATAAGACCATTATTTGGCTCAGAAAATGTTAGATCCGTGAATCCAAGCATTTGTGTTGATTCAGCAGCATAATGTTTCAAGAAGGACTGCTTGGGGAGCATCTGCAAATTCTTTTTTGACTCTACTGTGCAATTTCTTAGAACTTTTTGTGATTATATTAATGCAAACCAGTTGTCTGCTCTAATTAACTAAGAACTTTGAAGACAACGCTAATGTAACTAACTTAATGAGAAACTGATATGGAAAAAAAATCATATCACAAATTTTTGAAATTTCAACATGAATTTCATAATATATATGTTGCGGAATTCAACCTGAAAAGAGCTGGTTATTTAATATTGGCCTCTTAATTCACAAAGATATATATTAATTTTAATATAATAGTCAGCAGGATATTTGGTGGGGTTTTAATTATGCATTGGTTACTTGAGCCTATCATTATGTGTACTTCCGCAAAATGCTATGTTATTTAAATAGCTTGTATAAGCATATTGCCTTAGTTTTCTCATTTGCAAAACTACAAGTAAAACACTATAGTATAATCCTTGAAAGTGTAAATGCTGGAGTCAGAAAAGCTGAATTTACACCCTGGCTATTCTATTTACCATTCTTATTTCCATAGCAATTTACTTTCCTCTTTCTGTCACAGTTCCATCTTAAAATGGGTGTTATTAATCAAAATGGATAATAAAAGCACCTTCCTTAAATGATTTTTGTGAGGACACAATGAAGCAGTGCTTGTATCCCACTGAACACACTGTCTGGCCCACATTTATGCTCTCTAATGTTAGCTCTCATTCTCATCATTTTCACTATCATTGTCATCATCGTCAACAGCATCAAGCATTACTTAACTTTGTGATTTAGATAAGTGAATTTTATTACTTTCAGTGACTATTATATAAATTAAATTTGAGAAGGATTTACTCAACTTTTATTATATTAAAATGGTTTACTGAAAATATTTTATATAAAATATTTTTTCAGAGTTAGAGTGAAGATCATGGCAATGATGATTTCAATATTTTTAGATGCTTTGTATTTAGAAGATGCATAAAAATATTGGATACTACTAGGGTATTACTATGATTCTCTTTCAGATAATGTTGCTATTTGATTAGCAAAGTTTTGGCATAAACGTGCAGTCCATAAAGCATGCTTGACAAAAGTAGGAACAGGCAGTTCTCTGAATGGCTTCTATTTTGATTTAATTCCTTTTGTATTAGAAAGTGTTTATCATTAATAACTGATGATTCAAAATGTCATTTTCATTTTGCTAAGAATTCTTAAAGTTTTAATCCATTATATGAGTTCACCAAAAAGTGAAATTATTGAACACTATTTCAGTTTGTTCTCATTAGTAGTGAAAGGACTATTCTAATAATTCAAACATTCTTGTTTAAGAGAGCCCATGGATTCATATAACTGGAAGGGCTAGTGGCAGAGATGTCTAGGCAAAAGTCAGAATGTATCATTTGATAAATATTCTTGAACTAAAAATATATATAGATTATTATATGAATATATGTGTATTAGGTAGATTCAGGATTTCATGTAAGAGTAATTATAAACAAAATATAGAAAAAAGATGAATATTAATGCTTATTCTTTAGATCAAGAATGATGGAAGAAAAGGTAATGTTTTAATTGCATAATATTTCAAAATTATTCCTTCAAAAGCAAAAACAAGAAAGAGGCAACTGAAGTGCATATATTTGCCAGAATGTAAGACAGAAATAAAGTTTAAAGGATTAACACATACTCATAGATATTAGGAAACATCCTAGCTCCAATTTAGGAGAAAAGGTAGGCAGGAACTTGTCAGAGAAGAAAAAAAAAATAGGCAGTTAACCCAGCCTCCTATGTTTCCAGTTTACTTACTGTTGGGACCTGACCCAAACCATGTTCACTACCACCCTTTACTCTCCTGCCCCAGAACTGGCAACCCAATGATCCTACTATTTTTCCACTGTTTCCTATCTCTATCCTGTCTCCATTTCCTTCCTTACCCACCTTTGGGGCCATAAACCAACATTATAATCATTCCCTTTTGAATTCCCTCAACTGATCTGCCCCCTCTCTTCCTCTATCATATCCTGGAAAAAAATTCCTACTGTGTTGAAATTCAGTTCTCCACACACGTGCAATCAGACATCTGAAACACATATTCCAGACAGACAGATATCAATATAAATGCTTGGTTACTAATTAGTCTCAAGTGGACCCTTGATTTAGGACTCCCCCCACCCCTGGTCAAATACTTCCCCCCAATCATAAGTGATTATTTACACTTTCCCCTATCCTCCTTAACTTCCAGAATCTGCTCTGTACTTCTCAATCCTCAGTTGATAACCTTTCTTTTAATTTCTTGACAATCAATCAGAAGAAGCCTTCCATTTACTCCCATGACCTTATCACTACCTTCCTCCTACTCAATTGGATTCTAATTCCTATTTAAAGTCAAACGCTTTATTTGTGCAACGATCTCACCACCTCTCTGCAATTCAGTGATTTGCACTTTCAATTATGCTTTCATCATAAAATCATTTTTGCCTCTATATATGACACTATTATTTTTTGAAACGTTAAAAATCTTTCCCCTGACTCCACAAACCTCTTTAGCTACTGTGCCATTTCTTAGCTCTTTTACTTGCTACTTCTGCATGATCCCATTCATTCCCATAGCCTACATAATACAATATAACTCCCAAATATATGTCTCTATCTCTGATGTTTACTCTAACTTCCACACTCATATATTCACCTGCCTACTCAAACATTTCCAGTTGGTTGTCTCACGCATATTGTAAACTATTGGCAAAACAAACATTTAAATTCCTTTAAATATCCTAAAGCCTCCCCCTACGTCTGTTTCTCCATCTCAAAAACAAGAGCAACTTCATTTTTTCAGTAGCTCACGTCAAAGAGCTTAGAATCCTCTTTGATGGTCCTCTCATTTAGGCAGTCAACCCTAGACTCTGCTTTTGAAATACATCAGGAATCTGATCTCTTCGAGTTTATTGTCAATGCCATGCCCCCCCACAGGTTTAATTTCTCATCTTTTACTGAGATAATCATAAAAGTGTCTAGAAGAGCTGCATGCTGCTGCAATCAGTCCCACTTTCCCTAAACTTGGTCTCATTAAACACAGCATCTTGGTCAAAGATGCTACATTAGTTTCCATTGCTGTGTAAAGGAGTGCCTGAAAATTTAGCAGCTTAACACTTAGCACAACAAATATGTATTGCATATAGTTTCTGAGAGTCAGGAACCCAAGAGCGGCTTAACTGGGTGAAGGATCCACTTCCAAGCTCACTCAAGGAGTTGTTGGCAGGTCTCAGTTCCTCATAGGCTATTGGACTAAGGACCTCAGTTTCTTACCACAGGACCTGGGCTGCTTAAGTGTCCTTAGGACAAAGCAGCTGGTTTCTTCAGAGTGCGAGACTCAAGAAAGAGAGTGAACTCAAGTAAGAAGCCACAATCTTTTATAACATAAAATATTATTGTAAGTGTAAAACCGTGACTTTTATTGCATCCTACCTGTCAGGAAGACTATCCCTTCAACAATGTGGGCAGAACTACACACGTGTGTGAATATCGGGTAGCAGAGACCATGGGGGTCAGATTGGACGCTGTCTATCACAGATGGCTTCCAACAGTGTATGTCAGGTCATCTTTATCTCCCGTCAAATACCTCCAATGGCAGCCTCTGCAATGGCACTTCATGCTCTAATCCCTGCTACCTTCCTGGTTCTGTGTCCTACCACTCTCTCTCTCTTACTCTTCACCACCCTCACCAGATTCTTTTTCATTTGTCAGAATCCCCCAACACATCTCTCTCTTCCCTCTTATCCATACCTTACTCCCTGAGCTATGTATGTAGCAAACTGCTTCTCTCCCACTTTATTCTACTCAAATAGCTTGTGATCAGAAAGGCTTTCCCTTAACACACACTGTATAAAGTAGTGTACTTTATCTTTGCTTATTCTCAGTAGTCATATGCTACTGTGTTATTCTTTTTAGCACTATTTCCTGATTTATATACTCATTTCTTTATTTATTGTCTGTCTTCCCCAATACAATTTAAGCCCTGTAAGAATGGAGACACTGCCTGCTATTGTTCACTGGACAACTACAGCCCCAAAAGAGTGTCAGGCACATGCTAAGTGCTCGATAATATGAATGAATGAGTGATTGACAAATGCAATCAAGAGCACTGAAAGGAAGCCAGACTATTAGGGGAAGTGTTGAGGTCTAAGTTCTTTTGAGAGGTCCGGGGGTATTTTAGGTAGGACAACTGGGTATAAGCATCTGGAGGATAGAGATGAAGCTTGTCCTAACGACAGGTGTTATGTTTAAAGGTGGTAATTGTCATTATGCATGTGAATAAGAAGGATAGAGATGATTAACAGCTGGATAGAAGGATTTACAAAATTGGTGCAATAGGAGGCATCAGAGAGCTCCAAGGAAAATCTGGAGTGTTGCATGATGTCAATCAACAAGAAGAAAGCAGGAGTAATCGACAAAGTGAAATTTGGTTGAGAAGTTTGCTAAAATAAGAAAAAAACATGTCGACTGGATTTGGTGATCTGGTGGCCATTCCTGGTGTTAACAAGGTTTGTGTTACAAAAGAGTGGTAATTCAGGTTTCACAAATCCATCCGGGGAAAAAATCTAAATTATGAATACGGAAGTAAGTATAAATATAAATTATCAGTATGTTATTTATCATAAACTATAAATGAACTTAACATTTATCTGTGAATAGTGAATGCTAGAGTATATTCATATAGCAAAATATAATGTTACCATTAAGAGAGATGTTTTAAAATAATTTTAATGGCAGTAAAACATTGAATAACATAAAAATGTGGTACAAATTATGTAAGCAAATTGATAAATGTCATACACCTAACAGAAGACCTAGAAAGAAGCTCAGGATAAAAATGTTAAAATGATTATCTCTGTATTGTGGGATTATGGTAACTTTATATTTTGTATTTTTACATTCTTGAAGAGAAAATTTGGGGAGAAAAGAAATGATTATGAATTAAAAAGAAATGCACACAACCACACTCTTGTTATATAATCTCAGACCATGTCATCCCCCATGTTATAAAAGGAAAAGAAATAAGTAAAAAAAAAATAATAGTAATAATTAAAAGCCAGACAAATTCCTCAGTGTTAGCAGTGCATAAAAGAAGGCCAAGCAAGTAAAAGCCAGCTTTTACTGCAGTTTATTCAGAGCTCCTCTCCACCAGGGTGGCAGAGCACATGCTATGGAGTTAGATAAACCTGGGTTCACTTCCAAACTCCTGCTCTTTTTAGTGTTGGGTCCTAGGGTAAGTGTGCTCACCTCTCTCTGCTTCATCTTTAAAAGTGGAATTTTGAGAAATAATGTTTACAAACCAACCATTATAAAACCTGGCACACAGTTCTGCTTCATAATGCTGAAATCCAGGAAAATGCTCACACAGACACACTGACATTTGGAGAATGAGCAAACCCCTAACATGTCCATCTGTCAAGCCTCAGCTCAGGAGAACCAGGAAGGTTCTTCTGACCTTTCCAACTTCAGACACTTGCCCTTGCTCTGAAGTCCTAACATACCAACCCCCTAGCCTATATGAATAATGAATTATGTAAATATACTCCATACCCCAAATCTTATGAGACACGGTTTTGTCTCCATCTTCTTTTTAAGTGTTCCATCCTTCCTCTCAGTCCCTCAGAGTGCCTAAGCTCCAGACAAGTAACATTTATAAGAATAAAATAAAATGACTGTCTTTCCTCTCCATGGGGTGGCATAGGTGTGTAAATACCCATGAGGGCAAGTAGATTTTTGCACTTATAGACAGGGCAACTTCCTTAATGGCAGTCTTTAGTCTCTATGACAAAATGTTACCTTAAAACTACAGCCTGTTGGAAAACGTTACAAACACTTCATTTTTATCCTTAAAAATTATTCATTGTGTTATTCAGCTTCTTGATAACGTTTGCTATTCTCTCACATAACACACTATACTGTGTCAATATCAAGTGCTTTCTCAGCAGTTTGTGGTTGTACTACATATTTTAAGTAGTGTTTAGTGCTCAATATGACTAATCATTCTGCTTTTATTTCCCCCTTGGAAATATTTAATAAATACCAATTCCATTGGGCCATTCTTGAGAAGGATATTTGAAAAATATGTCCATAAATTAATAAACCCATTCGTTTAACTCCATTTGTCTTTCTCCTTTAAAGTGATCACCTTGGGAAATTATTTGTATATATATTTTTTCCTTGATTTATTTCTTTTTAGTTCTAAAACTGTCTCCAAAGAGTTAATGAAAAGATTATGGGTTCTGGAAACATAGAAATACGTTGAATCCTAATTCTGCCTCTTATTAAATGTAGGAAAGTTATTTATTACACAGGGTTGTGTATACACGTCCATAAAGCAGGGATAATATGTGGGTACTATGGGATTAGAGATCATATGTGAAATGTGTGTAGCACTGCTCCTGGCAATGATGTCATAGATAATATCACATCTGTCCGAATAGTATAAAGTTTTCCTTGTTACCTCTGTGCTCTGAGTTCAAGCTTCAAATCCTAATGACTTTTGTGGGACTAGAAAAGAACTCTCCAGCTATTTGATTTCAGTTTGCTGTTTTGAAAAGCCTGCTTTCTAGTTCTGAACTCTTGGCTCCATTTCTAACTTCTAGCCTGTCCCTGTTTTTGGTTTGCTGTTTTTTCTGACTTTTCTTTCTGCATTTAGATGTTGGCTTTCCTGCCTGCTTTTTCACTTGGCTTTCCATTCCTGCTTCAGTGTGTCTTAGTAACCTAAAGAGGTTTTTGCACCACAGAACTTGCTATGATCCCTGTTCCCAGCCTACTCTTTCTCAGTCAACCCACATCACTTCCAAGGAAAGGTGAAAGTTAAAAACAAACAAACAAACAAACAGTTTTTGGAAATATGTTGTTTTCTTAGAATATCTGTTTGCATTAGCTTATAATCATATTTAAATAATGATATTGAAAAATTCTGTGCAGATATAGAAAATCAGTATGTTTTTTAAAAATATTTCATGTTAAGCCTCATATGAAAACTGTTTTCAAAACTGAAAAGTTTGAGAGGGTTCAGTTGAATCCAAGAAAGAAAAAAAATCCTTAATTTCTCCTTAGAACACTGATCGGTCTTCACCATATATGTATTGGGTTAAAAATAAATAAATAACAAAAAGCAACACAACACACATGTGCCTTCTCAACATAAGGGTAGCCACATGGTGTTGGCTTACACATAATGCCTTATTTTAAAACTGCTATTTATTTGCTCAAATATGTGGGCTCTGAACACCTGTCCTTTTCGATGATTTGTTTTTTCATTTTTAAATGGCACCACAAAAGATTGTGGTTAAAAGGTATGTAGCATATAGTGAGGTTTTGTAATTTGCTTATGTTGAAGTCTTAACCTGTTGAAAGTATGGAAACAGCAAAAGGCATTTTTAGTAACCAAGGAATAGCAGTAACTGAAAAAAATAACGACCCAGTACAGGATAAAGACCAGAGTTTATTGATTTTCAGAAGAGAAAGGAAAGGTTATTACAATTTAATAGGAATTTGATGATTCATATGGTGTTAGTTGACATTTGGGGATCTGTAATAGTAGCACAAAAGTGTCAATTTCACAGCAATCACAAGAATTATTAATGCTAATTCATTGGATTATTATTATTCCCAATAAAGCTGCAAAGCTATTTATATGAAAATGGCTGGATCTCCTTTTGGTCCTCTCATTGACAAGGGAAAATAAGACAATTTGAAAATGAAGATTTAGAGAACAAGCAGTGAGGTTGTTACTTCCTTAAAATCACCATCTATTAAACTGACACAAATTATAGTACTTCAAGTTCATATGTTAGCAGACATAGAATATTATTCCTAGTGTCCCTCCCAGGCTAGAACCCTGATGGAATGCCATGGAAAATGGATCTCACTTCCCTTTCATTCCTGGTTACAACCAGAAAGAAGAAGGGAGATCAAGAAGACAATGAAGATGTGGAAAGGGATGTCTTGTTCTCTTTCCATGTTCCCTGTTTAGGTCAGGAAAGGACTTTTGCATCCTGAATTTTGTAAATGCTATGAAAATAACTTCATGAGAAAAGAAAAACCAACCTTTACATTTAATTAAACATTTTTCAGTTTTATGTCTAACTACGAATTTTTTAAAAAATCGTTTACTGATTCCCAGGACTCTTCTTAAAAGAAAGGCAAGCTTGTTCATAGACACGATAAAGCACTCTTAACAATATTCTTGGTTAAAAATACCTGCATCATGTCATCTGCTTGGTTGTTTGATTTCCTCCAATTAGAAACATTCTCATGGGTTTAAATTTTCTTGCAGAAATCCATTGATTGTTACCCATTAGCAATTAGTAACACTTGTCTAAAGTCAAGTATTTTAGAAACTTGTGGGCCTTTCATGCTACTGGAGCAGTTCTTCATCTCTTAGACCTGGAGAATAAAGGTAGTCGTTGAACCAAAGCAAATTATTCCTCTCTAAAAATTGAATAATGTATTTTTCAATATTGGAGAAATTACTAACTGGTAAAGTTTTGCTTCAGATATTTCATCTTCAATTTTGTCATCTGCTGCTACTTGTTGATCATGAGCAACTAGCCAATTATAAAATAAATGAACAATTTGCAAATGAATATTAATGGAAAACATGGAAATATTTTAAGACATTTTTATTCTATTTTTTTATATTCTGAGACTAGCATGATTTTATTCTAATCATATTTTCTGCTAGCAAGATATCTGTTTTGATGAAACAAAATGTTTCCAAATATTCACAGGATTTTAAAAGAAAACTATGACTTCCCCGCAAATAAGCAAGTTTGAGAGCCAGTACTTTAGGAAATCAGGAGCTCTGAAATGTCTTGGGGCAGGGTAGTGATTGGTGATGGGAGATGGGTTAGAGTGGGAAGACAAGTCAGTGTGAAAAGTCTAGCAGCTTCAATAGTGTCCAGGTGACAGCACAGCGTCAGTGGAAATGGAGGAGGAGACTTGGGAAAATAGAAATATTAGATTCACAATATCAAGGAAAAGTAGTGTATAAGTAAATTATGAGAAAAAGCCCAAATCAAGGTTAGAAAATGAATAATTTCTAGTTGGTCTGAAAAGAAGACTTAGATCATCAATTTTTAGCAATATGGTGGCTAGATGTCAAGTGACGCTTTTGTACATTCATTTGCTCAATAAATAGTCCTTTTCTAATGCCCCCAGGATGTCTAGAAATTAGGGATCCATCTGTGAATGTAAGAAATAAAAATCCCTCTGTTCCTGTTGCTATTTAGCAAGGGAAGACATGAAATAAAATATTAACAGAACAGATAAGTAAATTATAGAGTACTATCGAAGTTGATAAATGCTATGCCAAAGAAAGAAATCAGAATAAGGTGAATTGAGAGAGCTGGCTTTTGGAATGCAGGAAATTTGTAATTTAAATGGGATGACAGAACAGAATCCATTGAGAAAATGGTTTTTAATTAAAAAATCTGGGGGGAGTGAATGAAGGAGTCATGCAGGTATCTGGAGATAAAAGCCCTAAGACAGTGGTAACCCATAACAAACTTTGAAACCTCTTCTGTAAATTCTTGTTAAAATGTACTTTGAAAATTATTGCTTTTTCTTTTTTCTATATATATATCAGAATAAGAATGTTAAAAATATCACACTATTAGATTTAAAAAAACAAAACAAAACCTGAGATACAAAAAAATTGACTTTCTTAAGGAATGGCAAAGAGGCCAAAGTGAGACTGGCCACCAGTGAACAATAGAAACACTAGTAGGGAAATAAGTGTGGTGGCTACTCTTATATATCATCTTGGCTAGGCTACAGTACCCAGTCATTTAAACAAACACTAGTCTAGGTGTTAACCAGAAGGTATTTTGTAGATGTGGTGAACATCTAAAATCAGCCAACATTAAGGAAAGGAAATATTGGTGGGATGAGAGAGGGGCAAGATGGTGGTTTAGTGAAGTGTAGAATTTAGTTCATCCTCCAGAGTAGCTAGTAAATAGCTAGGAACAGTACAGAACAACTGCTGGGGGGACATCAGTGACCAGACACACAGTGTATACCAGTTTGGACAAGCTGGACCAGCTGAGACCCCACACAGAACTGTAAGTCTCCCCAGCCATGGAAGCTGGCAGCCCTCCCCCACGGGCATGGCAGCCTGGTTCCTTGAGGGGAAAGCAAACAGACGTTACTAGCAGCAAAGGTTTAGCTCAACCAAGCTCCAATTGCAGAATTAATTAACAAATTCTGACTACTGAAAATAGGTGTCAAGCACAAATAAACCTAGAATAAGTACTAAAGGTACTAAGAGTTTTTGCCCTGGCAGAGAGGGGACAGGGCTGCTGAATGAAAAAAATAGAGGCATTTTTAGATGGATAGCACAAAATCCAACTTAAGCTTTTGATTGACAAACTGGAAGATCAGGGGTCCCACTTTGAAAAGGCTTTTTCTTTTTTATTTCTTTTTGCATTTTTTCTATTCCTTAGCATTTCATTAGGTAGAACGAACAGCTTTCTCAGGCTCTAGTGGAATTAAGCTTGGTTGAGAGACAGTGTCAAGTGAAAGGAATTAATTTTCTAAAAGCTGTACCTTCCCCAAAAGAAAGGTGGAGCCCAGCACAAGTAGAATCCCTCCTTCAAGGAATTCAGACACCAGGGACTGGAAAACTGAAGCAATTAATGCCAACCTACAACCTCACCTCTGTCTAAACCATGCCCATGGCAGGTAGAGTCTGCTGAAATTAAAAATACCACATTACTTTAAGCTGGTGGGAAGCTGCAGGCAGACAAGTGCCACATGCTGGGTAGAATAGGAAAAGCACAGAGTCTAGAGGCTTCACAGGAAAGTCCGACAATCTGCTGGGTTTCACCCTCAGGGAAAATTGTTGCTGGTGACTCTTCCCTCCTGAGAGAAGGGCAGTCTGGTCTGGGAAAATCTGACTGGGGTCTATAATTTCTAAGATAACCCTCCTTCTCCTCAAACAAAACAAGAAAAACCTCCATATACGCAGAGCAAGAAACAGAAAAACAAGTACTGAAAAATTCTAGTGAGTTAAACAGAATCTATGCTAGAGGTCTAGAATAATTCGAACTGAATGTCAAAGAAATATAGCGAACAAAGCCATCCAGCTAGAAAACCCTAGGTAAAAGAGTGAAAACAAGCTCCAGAATAAACTAATTAAAGAAATAAAATACTTAGACACCAACAAAAAATAATGAGTTATACTAGGAAAATGGAAGGTATAATCCAATCAAAGGAATAAACCAACAATTCAAATGAGATACAACTAATTCAGGATGTTGAAGTAGATATGGAAAAGCTCATCAAAAATCAAATCAACAAGTTGAGGGAGATTATAAAGAAGACATTGGGCAAGCAAAAAGAAGAAATTAAAAGCTTGGAAAAACAAATTACAGAACTTGTGAGAATGAGCAGCACACAGAAGAGATGAATAAAAAACAGTGGAAAACTACAACAATAGATTTGATGAGGCAGAAGAAAGTATTAGTGAATTAGAGGATAGGCATCTGAAATCCAATACACAAAAGAAAATGTAGGGAAAAATATGAACAAGGTCTCAAGGAATTTAATGACAAAATGAAGCACACAAATATGAGTGTTGTGGGTGTCCTGAAAGGATAAAAGAAGGGAAAAGGAAAAGAAAGACTAATGGAGGACATAATCACTGAAAATTTCCCATCTTTTAGGAAAGACACAAAATTGCAGATCTAGGAAATACAGTATTCCCCAAACAGAATAGATCCAACTAGACATACTCCAAGATACTTACTAATCAGATTGTCAGATGTCAAAGAAAACTAGAGAATTTTGAAAGTGGTAAGAAAAGAGCAATCCATCACATACAAGGGAAGCCTAATAAGATTATGTATAGATTTCTCAGCAGAAACCGTGGAGGTGAGAAGGCAGCAGTATAGTATATTTAAAATTCTAAAAGAGAAAAACTGCCAAGAAAGAACTCTATATCCAGCAAAATTGTCCATCAAAAATGACAGGGAGATTAAAATATTTTCTGACAAACAATCACTGAGAGAATTTGTGACCAAGAGACCAACTCTGCAAGAAACACTAAAGGGATACTACAGGCAGATAGGAAAAGACAGGATAGAGAGGTCTGGAAAGAGTGCAGAAAGGAAGTCTATCAATAAAAGTTAAAAGAAAAAAAATTAGATATGACATAATATCTAAAAGGCAAAATGGTAGAAGAAAGTACTGCCTTTACAATAATAACACTAAATATTAATGGATTAAACTTCTCAATCAAAAACATAGACTGGCAGAATGGATTAAAAAATAGGACCCATCCTTATGCTCTCTACAGGTGGCTTATTTTCAACACAAGGATAAAAATAGGTTGCAAGTGAAAGGTTGACAAAAGATATTTCATGCAAACAATAATCAGAAAAAAGCAGGAGTGGCTATACTAATAACTGACAAATTAATCTTCAAATATAAAATAATTAAAAGACAAAGAATAAAAGGAAAAATCAGGAAGAAGACATAACAATCATAAATGTGAGTGCTCCAAAGTGCATTAGGCAAACACTGACAACACTAAAAGGATAAATATACACCTCTACCATAATAGTTGGAGACTTCAATTCCCCACTCTCATCAATGGATGAATACCTAGTCAATAGGATCAATGAAGAAACAGAATTTGAATAATACAAAAATGAACTAGACTTACAGATATTTACAGAACATAACACCCCACAACAGCAGGATGCACATTTTTCTCAAGTGCTCAGGCACCATTCTCAAGGATAGACAATATACTGGGACACAAAGCAAATGTCAATAAATTCAAAAAGATTAAAATCATATAAAATACTTTCTCAGATCATAATGGAATGAAGTTGGAAATCAATAACAGGCAGAGGGCCAGAAAATTCACAAATATAAGGAGGCTAAGAAAAACACTCTTAAACAACCAGTGGGTCAAGGAAGAAATTACAAGAGAAATCAGTAAATATCTTGAGGCAAATGAAAATGAAAACACAACATATCAAAATTTACAGGGTGTAGTAAAGGCAGTGCTAAGAGGAAAATGCATTTCCCTAAATGCCTATATTAAAAGAAAAGAAAGAGCAAAAATCGAGGAATTTGCTGTTTACTTGTAAGAACTAGAGAAAGAACAGCAAACTAACCCCAAAGCAAACAAGGTGAGAGAAATAAAGAAGATTAGAGAGGAAATAAAGGAAATTGAGAACCTGAAAGCCATCAAGAAGATCAACAAAACCGGAAGTTGATTATTTGATAAAATCAATAAAATTGATGGACACCTATCTAGGTTGACAAAAAAAAAAAGGAGAGAAGATGCAAATAAATAGAATCAGAAATGGAAGAGGAAGCATAACCACAGACCCTGAAGAAATAAAGGATGCAATGAGAAGCTACAATGAGCAACTATATGCTAATAAACTAGACAATGTAGATGAAATGGACAACTTCCTAGAAGGACATGAACAACCAACACTGACTTGAGAAGTAGACAACCTCAAAAAACCAATCATTAGTAAAGAAATTTAATCAGTCATCAAGAAGCTCTCAAAAAAGAAAAGTCCAGGACGAGATGGCTTCATCTATGAATTCTATCATGCATTCAAGAAAGAATTAATACTAGTCCTGCTCAAACTCTTCAAAAAAATTGAAGAGGAGGGAAAGCTACCTAACTCATTTTATGAAGCCAATATCACCCTAATACCAAAGCCAGATAAAGATACTACAAGAAAAGAAAATTACAGACCAATCCCTCTAATGAATATAAATGCAAAAATCCTCAAAAACATTTTCAAACTGAATCCAGCAGCCCATTAACAGAAATATAAACTATGACCAAGATGGGTTTATTCCAGGTATGCAAGGATAGTTCAACATAAGAGGGTTCCTCACGTAGCTAAATATAGAATTGACATATGATCCAGCAAACCCATTACTTGGTATATATAAGAGGACATGAGGGCAAGGACACAAATGGACATTTGCACATCAATGTTTATAGCAGCATTATTTATGATTGCCAAGAGATGGAAACAGCCCAAATATCCATCAATGGATGGGTAGCTAAACAGGCTGTGGTATATACATACAATGGAATATTACACAGTTGTAAAACAGAATAAAGTCATGAAGTATGTAACAACATGGATGGAATTTGAGGACATCATGCTGAGTGAAATTAGCCAGAAACAAAAGGGTAGATATTTTATAGTCTCACTAATATGAACTAACATTAATAGATGAACTTGGAGAATTGAAATTAAGAATATAGGTTATCAGGAGATAAAAATAGGGTAGAGATTGGGCAGTTGCTGCTTAAGGAATACAGATTGTGCAACAGGACTGATGGTAAAAATTCAGAAATGGATAGCACAATACTACCTGATTGTAGCTCAATAATACAAGTACATTGAATGAAGTTGAATGCAAATTTGATAGAGGGAGAAGGGTTGGGGACACATATGAATCCAGAAGGAAAGTTAGAAGATAAAGACAGACAGTATAATTTAGGAATGCCTAGAGTGGACAATGATGGTGATCAAATGTCCAAATTAAAAAAAAAAAAATTCACTTGGGAGAACAAATGAATGTCAATATTGCTGGGTGTTGAAAATAGATGGTATATGGGAAAAAAGTACAACAAATGCAAGCTAAGGACTATAGTCAGCAGTAACATTGTAATATGCTTCCACTGAATGTAACAAAGGCATTATGCCAAAGCTAAATGTCAATAGGTGGGAGGCAGGGCATGGGAAAGGCGTATGGATTCTTTGTGCAAGGAAAGATAAATGTTTTCAGATAAAATATGGTGGTGAAGGCAGGTCTACACACCTAAGTTGGATTGCATGGTGTGTGAATAAAATAGTTTAAAAATGAACAGAGAGAAACAAGCACTAGAGAAAATGCGGAGAAAGAGATGTATCTATTCACTGTTGTTAGGGAAACTGAGATGTGCAGCCCCCTGGAGGGCAGTGTGGTGATCCCACAGGAGGCTAGGGGTGAGTTTGCCATACGATCCTGAAACCCCAATGTTCAGTATATACCTGGAGGAACTGAGTGTGGGGATTTGCAAGCAGATTTGCTATACTTTTCTAGACAATGTAGATGAAGTGGACAACTTCCTAGAAGGACATGAACAACCAACACTGACTTGAGAAGTAGAGAGAATATTAAGTTTACATGACTCATAGGGGAAGCAGCTGGTTAATAGTTTGAAAATGAGGGAGAAATTGAGAGAGAGAAATTGCTGGGCTGATTGAGTATGGCGCTAAGAAAGACTGTGGTAGGTAGCGTGGAAATCAAGCACTAAGGCAAAGATCAGACATGAAAATTGAAAGAAGAAACTAATAGTTTCAATTCAACTACTCTTTGGCCGAGAACATATCTAATGTAATCCTCATGTAATCGTGTATGGAAGTTGTCGTTGTACTATGTTTTACAAAGGAGGAATCTAAGGCTGAGAACTTTTAAGAATTTGACCTGAGTCACAAAGCTAATAAGTATTAACACTTGGGATTGAGCACATATATATTTAATTCCAAAGCCTGATCAGGAGGTTTTATCCAAAATACAATTCATTCATTTTTCCATTCCACAAACATAATGAAACAAAATACAACTCCTATGCATCAAAGTTATAAGTGGCTGAAAATTAAAAAACAAGTAAGTTCATAGGTGTTTATTTCTTTCCACGTTGGACTTGTTCACATTTGCCATGTCAACTTACATCATAAATTATCAATTGTCTAAAATTGGCATCTAAATTCACCTGTCCAATGCATCCATTGAATACACTGATTAAATCAACCAATTAATTGATCATTCATTTATTCCAAAATATTAATTAATTCCAGTAAATATTTTACTAAGTGTATACTTTGTGCCATGCATTGTGTTAGGCATGAGAAATAGGACAGTGACTGATATCAGTGTTTCCTCTAGCATGGCATTGAATGGCTATCATGCTTAAGTTCCAACAAGAAGGTAGGGAGTGAGATGAGACCATGTCAGAGAAATAGGCCTGCAAAAGGCAGTTTGGCCTTTTCCTCATGTACAGAGCCATCCATCCATCCCAGATACTATCTAAGGGATCCAATACATTTAAGCTCTCTCTCCTAGCAGAATATATAATAGGTCTGATCTGAAGTGGAGAAGCAGGACTCAGCCAGATGATTTCTAAGTAATGATGGTTGTTAGTGTCAGGTGAAAATTGAAGAAGTTAATCCAAGAAGTCTAAAACCTTTTCATAGCTTCTGATAAGGGCCAGCCTTGAGAAAGGCATCTATTAGGAACTAGGTGAGAGGTTTTGACTGTTTGGTCTTTGGCAGAGCTAAATTCTCATCTCTCCAAAATACTTCCTCTTTTAAAGATTCCAGTAAACTAATCATGACCTACCTGGAATGGATGGAGTCACATCTCCATCTAGTCAGAAGTGAATACACAAAATTGGGTGTATTACATCTCCATGGAGATACTCTAATCAAAAGATTCCAACCTACAGTATTGAATCAGGATTAAAAGAAACGGCTGCTCCCACAAGATTGGATCAGGAATAAACATGGCTCTTCTGGGATACATAATGCCTTCAAGCTGGCACAGACAGATACCAAGTTAGGGTAAAACATGTATTGGGGGAATGATTGAGAGAGAAAATGAGGAAGGAGCCAGAAAGGCTGGAAGAGCTTCCAGAACACAGTGCAGTCCTGATTCTGTGTGAAGGAGAGAAAATGGAATGTTGTATGGAAGCAGCTTAGTCTATAGTGCAATCTTAAAAAAAGTATGGCAAGGCAGTCAAGGAGTCCTCAAGCCATAGTTTCTGTCAATGGAGCCCTGCACCAGTCAGAAATGGGCCAACTGATTGCATCCCTGCCAAATTCAGCCCTTGCCCAGGCAGCCTGGGTGAAGGTATAGCCTCAGGCCTCATCCCAATGCTGGGATGCATTTCAGAACACAGCAGCTGGGGCCAAGAGCCAATTACTTTCCATCCAATCAGAGGTCTTTAAGGCGCATTCTCATGGCCCTCACAAAAGATAAATTTACAATGCATAAAAATATTGAATCTTTTTTTAATAGTCACCTCACACCCAAACAGTACAAATACTTCTCTACTCATCATAGCTTGTCTGCTCACCTGTGCTTTAAGGTAAAGAATTAAAATTAAAATTACTCTTTTCCCTTCAGGTAAAAAAAACTGAGACATTGTTGAGTGGCATGACTCAATCAATACTAATGTTAGAGTACAAGACATAACTTGGTTCTGGTTTCTAAAATAAATTAAAGTTTTAAGACTTACCCAAAGATTTATTTTAAAAGTCAGTAAATTGGTAATTTTATCCTTAGATTAATAAACCTATTTTTTGTATATTTTTTAGCAAAATACTTTTTAAAAAGAAGTACTCATGTTTAATATTGTTAATGCAAAGTCAGTATGTCTAACACAATATTAGATATGCTGTGTAGCAAATAGTTTTATCTTGCCTATAGCAGGTATTTATGAATGAACAGAGAGACCTATATTTTTCCCATGTAGAAAGATCTCTTTTAATGCATTGCTATTAGACTATACTAGAGCGGTCCATTAAATACAATGGGACTCTCAGTAGGGAAATTTTTTTTTCAAGACAATTCAACAAATACAGGAAGTGGATGCTTTGACTTTAGATGCGTATGTTTCCAGAACGTTTACCAGATGCCAAAAATGACTTTTAAATTTGTACATGTCCACATAGCTGGTGAGCAATCATGGTCAATAGAAAAAGGAAGCAGCAGGAGGGCTGTTATATGAAAGAAAGAATCAAATCATGGTTTGCTTTTTTTTTTTCCTTTAAAGTCAGGTCTAGATGATGTAATCTAGTGTTCTGCCTAATGGATAATGATAGGGAGAAATGCCAACCCCCTGCCACACCAGCTGAGCTATCTATGCCCTCTTTCCCCAATCTGTGCTTATTAGCCTGCATGCTACTGAATATCATTCTTTTGTTTTACACGTGAGCAGCCAAAGATAGAGCCCATTTTTCACTTGTAAGAAAAATAAAAATAACTTTGATGGTATTTACAATAATAAAGATATAGAAATGCATAACTTTCTACGATATGTCCAAGAGTTAATTTGTGAATTCTTCTTGGCTTAGATGTACATTAGTCTTTCTTTCGGTTGGACATGATTAAAGACAAATTGCCTTGTTAGGAACCAGTTTTGTTTTCATTTTCACAGGATAAAGCCCAGAAGCACTCAGGCAGAGAAAGTAGAGGTGTGACAGTAGTTGCATTTGCATATTGTAGTTTATAAGGGCTGCAAACACACCAAAATTAAAGGACAGTTTACTCTGTCAATTACTCTCGCAATTTGTGAAAAAAGAAATGCTTGGTTTCCTACAGCTATTTATTTTTTAAAAATTGGACAGAATGTTCATAAATAAATTACTTGTCCAATTTCAACTGTAGGTTTTTCAAATTTGGAGGCCATTTCTTAGGAAAGCTGATATAATGAAATAGGAAGGGACTGGTTGCTTGAACTGTTGGAAACAAATAATAACTTGTAAAGATCTATGTGCTTATAATTTGGCTGTCAAAGCACCGATTAGGAAAGTATTAACATACATGACTTTGTTTTAAAAAACAGGAGTAAAAAGGACAGTGATGAAGTCAATTGTAATTACCCTGAAAACATGGAAAATAATCTTATTTTCACTTCAAAGATTACACATTTCCCTTGCAGTGGATACCATAGGGATAGACTATACGTGAGTCCTGATTAGAGGTAGAAAATCCTATCCAACTTTTTTGTTTTTTATCTTAAATGGAGGCTAAAAATGTTTAAAGCAATTAAATCAGGCTGATGATTAATAGATGTCGGTTTCTAATAAGTAAATGGGATGTTTCCAAGGAAAGTCTGTTTTGAGAAGATGAGGTTCTCTGTGGTCCTGGCGCCTTTTTTAAATGGATGAAGCAGCAACTGAAACAAGATTACTGTTGAATTAAAAAGACCCTATGGCATCTGGCTCAGTGGTCCGCAATCTGTCATGTTGTTATGAATACATGAACGATGGGCTGAGTTTATCTTTGTGTATCTCCTGCACAGGTGGTCAGCTGTAGCATTTAAAGGTACCACTTAATATGCATTCGACCCCACCAGGAGGAGTCCTTTCACCTCCCATTAATGTATAGACATGGTGTGCAGGTTTGGAGTGCAGCCTGGGACTCTGCCTCCTGATTTTGGAACACTGGCTTTTACTTTCTCACAGGGCATTGTACTACAGCTGTCATATGGCTCTGCATTTTAAATTTCATTGTCTGTCAATCATAGGCAAATGAAGAGTAAGAAATCACCCATAAAACATGGGTGTTCCGTGGAACAGGAATACCCACATTTTTACAAAGGAACTGCAGCCTCTGGGGCAAGCCCTTTGGTGTAGCTTCTACTTTATTTGCTCTCACTTTAGATAATTCTTTTTGGTTTTAATTCTGTTTAAGCCCTGGCAACACGGGAGAGGATTCCCAGGGATGAATCCAGACCTGGCACCATGGGATCAACAATTACATTCTGACCAAATGGGGGAAGAGAAGTGTAATTAATAAAGTATCAGTGGCAGAGAGAGTTCAAATAGAGTCGAGAGGCTACCCTGGAGGTTGCTCTTATACAAGCTTCAGGTAGACCTTGCTACCTATCGTAACCTGCCAACCCTCAACCAGGACCATTCCAGCCAATCCTAAAGAACACCTAGGGCATTATATAAGGGTTTCAGGCAGTAGAGAAACTTGCCAGAAACCTACAACCTCCAGATGGGTCCCTCGTTCAGATAAATCCTGAAACCTAGCCCAGCCTCTCCAGAGCATCAGGTAGTTCCATCTCCCTACCCCATATTAGTGACAGACCCTTCCAATATCAAAAATTTAGAATTGCCATAGGCCAAACAACCCCAATGAGATGTATGAAAAGATCAAAGGTGATGGTGGAATTATACATAGAAGATAGGACTTAACAAATGAATATGAATGCTGAAGCATTAAATTGATATCTTTTTTAGTCGCTAGTGTTTTAGAGCAGCTAGAAGTAAAAACCTAAAAATGTGAAATTGTAACCCATATCAAAGTCTGAAATATGTTCTACAACTAACTGTGGTGCTGTGCTTGGGAATTTATACCTTTTCTGTATATATGCTATTATTCACACACACACACACAAAATGTCGAATGTGATGATAAAAAAGCATTTAAGCCCTCTAGCCTCCTATATTCTGGAGCAGCTAGAAGGAAAAATATGAGAGGATCATACTGTAACCCATGACAAACTCTGGGATCTGTCCTATTACCATTTTTTTTTTTTAACATGGGCAGTCACCGGGAATCGAACCCAGGTCCTCTGGCATGGCAGGCAGGTATTCTTGCCTGCTGAGCCACCGTGGCCTGCCCCAATCACCACTTTTTGAAGAGTGCTTTGAAAACTATTGCTTTTTTATTTCTTTGCTTTGTATATATGTTATTCTATACAATCAAAAAAGCTTTTAAAAAATGTGTTTAAGGACTCTGGATCCAGAATAAAATCCAAAAGTGAAAACATAAAAGAATTTATGGAATAGAAAAGTCTAGTATAAATGAAGTAACGTGGAATAGCCCTGATTCGCTAAAGACCTAAGAAACCAGTTTTCCAAAGTACATGTGTCATAGCATGCCCCAGCTTCTTTATTACTTTTCGGGAGCCTTAAATGTCTAGGATATGTTTTTAAGATAGAGAGAAATTCTATAATACACAGATGATTTGAAATGGGATTAGAGTTCCTTTAAACTTACTTATAGAGAAAACGAAGAGACTACTGTTTTGCCACACATTTGATGAGTAGTTTTGATGTCACATCTGCTCTTAGGACAAGGACAGTAGGTCTTTGTAAAATTTTCCTCAGCAGCAGGTCTCTGTTACATGATACCGCAGGCTCCAAATGCATTCTGCTGGCTTTCACACAGTGAGATGTGGTAAATCATTTTACCCACTCAAAGCCCAACCAGATATTTTAAAACTTCACTGCAATGACTTCAAACCATGTACTCATTACATTATTTTAAATAGTATTTTGCAAGATCTATGATGGGAGCCTTTCCTCTTTCCCTGTTAATTATGTATTAATGTGCACTCACCTTCCAATGCAGTAATCTGTTTTAGTCTCAAAATAGCTTTTTAGGTCTGTAACCCCTATTACTTAAAAAAAAAAAAAAAAGAGAGTTTAGAAATAAACTTTCCATAGAATGTATTAGCTAGGTAAGGCTAGCACTAAGATATCATGCCTAGGAAATTTGTGATGGGGGGTTTGCTTTTCCTTAAATAAAAGTAATTCTGTTTCTCATAGTATAAATATACTTAGAGAAAAACTGAAAAATATAAAAGATCATTATTTTGGCACATATATAAGGCACCACACACAACAACCACTATTAACTGCATGTTAACTTTCCTATGAGACATTTTTAATTCAATGTATAATGATGTTTGTGTGTGTGTGTACCTGACATATATTGTCAAATCACTGTCTAAAAAGACTAATTTTGTACTTCCGCAAGCAGTTCATGGGCATATCTACTTTATTGCCTGGCACTTTCATCATGCATATGTGTAAAAGTATTTGCCAATGTATTCTGATTTGATGAGATAAACTGCAGTTTTTTATTTCTAGTGGATGTGAGCTTTTGCTTTAGGAATTGTCTGTTCATAGCCTTTGTCCATTTTTTGAAGCTTTGGAGGTTTTCATATGTTGTTGCATGAACTCTTTACATAATAAGCCTATTAATTTTCATCTGCCTTTATTTTGATGAATTTTGGTTAATTTTATGTAAAGTTTCATGTTCGCATAAATTGTAAGTAATTTGCCTTTCTTATTTCTTTTAGAGCTTTTAAGCTTAGACAGAGATAATATTTTAATAAGGTCTTCTGATAGATGTGGTTTCCAGAATCCCTAGGCAAACCTGCATTTGTACCAATAGTAGTCTATTTTATATCAGGGCACTAGTCTATTATGTAACTGCCCATAGAATCTTGCTAGATTGGCATCTGGATTTGTGTTTATGTTCTGACATGTGATCATCTCTCCATATCAAACTATCAAATCGATCTTACCTCTGATCTCAATCTTGAAAATTCTTATATCATACACATCTGATCTTGGGGCAGGTTTTAGTCTTCTCAGCCAGTGCCTATGAACACATAAAGTCAGTTAGGATAATTTGCTCAGATGGGTCTGAGAGATACGCGTTTAATCAGATTTCAAGTCATTTCCAAGGAAATACACTCTTAACTGAGACAGAGAACAAACTGGGAAACTTAAATTTTTCTCAGCCAATTTATAGAATTATAATATTTTAGAATAAAAACTCTAAGGTATGCAAATTAATAGCTATTCCTTTTCTAATGAGGAGATTATGGCAATAATAATATATACTTTTTTAACGTGGGAATTAAGACTGAGGTATTTAATGGATTGCTCCAGGTCTGCCAGTGAAGTAGTCAGCAGTTTGGGGTAAAAAAAAACAAAAATCAAAACAAAATTTAAAAACCCAATCATTCGGAGTTCCATGTTCTTTTGATTGCACATTAGATAAGCCATGCCCTTGGTCATGCAATTTGATGATTTTGACTTATCTGATTCCTCCAATTAGAAAAAGTCAATCCATTAGTATCCTTATGCTTCAGGGAACAATGGAGACTTTTCTTGATCATAATGAGTTGTAATTCTGAATTTGTTACCAATACAATCTCTTTCCTAAGAATTTTATACTCTACAAAAAGACTATTTACATGAAACAAGTATACACAGAAGGAATTCAGGAAAAGGAAGGGTGCAGATCTTTTTTAAAAAGATACCTCTAAGATTTCCTTGCAAATTAATGTATAACATATTATTCAATCTATAAAAGGGGAAAGAGTTTAATTTTGCAAATCTAAAAAAATAAAATTACTCATAAATTGTTTGGAATCCAAAAAATCATAGAGATCACCAAACAAAATGTACTTTGATAAGAATTCTTGGTATCCACGAAAGATGTAATTTATTTATAATTAATTTGATCTCATCATTGGAGATATAAAAAGAAGGTCTTGTTTTGGATGCAGAAACCTTAGCTGTCATACTATACTTAATCTTTCCTATGAGATCTGTCATCAAAGTGGGAAAACAAAACTTGGAAATGGGTTGCTGGCAACAAAATCTTCCCAGCTCCTCAAGGATCTCTCAAGTTGGCCACCGGTTCCACCTCTCAGCAGCAAAAGCATACTGTAGGGGACTGAAACCCAGTCTCCAGGTTCCTTATCTGCAGAGGCCAATCACACCACATAATTGTGGCTGAGGTTGATTCTGCCAGCTGTTTCTCTGCTTTGCAAAATCCATTGTCAGATCTTATGGGTTTAATTATCCAATTCCAAAAACGTACTTATCTTGTTTTATTCAAAGACCCTTTCTTCTGCTTCTTTCTCTTTGATGTTTCATATTGGATGTCTCCTTTCAGATATTTTTGGATACTGCAGTGCCAGAGAAGCAAGTCCCAGCATCAGTTATTATACCCATGAGAGCTTTATACTGTGCAGTAATAGCCCTTCCAAAGAGTTAACACAAAAGAGATCAGAAATTCCTGAATAAATAGTTGGCTTGAGAGTAAAGCTTTAGGGTAATCAACATGGTATTCTCTTGAGGGTATCTGGGAAAGATTTGAGAAGGGCACCCAGCCAAATGCCAAATGCCAAATACCTATGCTGCAAGTATCCCTAAGAGAAATACTGAGGATGGATTTTTTTTCCTGTGGAATTGCTGGCTGAGAGGACAGAGAATATTACCTAAGGACAACTGGTGAATACATGACTAAACTTCCTCACTGTGTAAATTTCTCTTTTTCAAAAGGCATGTTCCGCTCTATGTACAACCTGGTCAGTCCTTGGAACTTGGGTTAGCTGAGACTCAGAGCTAGAGTTCTTCAGTCTTCAAAGTCAGCATTAACCCCTAAAGCAACTTAAAAAAATTGAAACTGAGATCAGATTTCAATTAGAGATATGAATGAAACTGGTCTGGTTAGGACTAAGGCAAATTAGACTAAAAGGTAAAAAACTATATTGGCCGTATTTTAAACTTCAATTTCTGTATGAGACCAAAGGAAGAGAGATTTATTTGATGCAAAATATACATTTTTCTATAGCACATTATCTAATTTAACTTATATGGTCAACTTATTTAAACACCATAATTACATGGAAACTTGAATAGGGAGTGAGATCTTACTGGATGAAACAAGTTAGTGTGATGCCCCAATACATCCCAGAGTAATGTGGCAGAAGATAAAAAAGTATTTGCAAAGTCCCCTTGAGGTACTTGGAAAATAGGGGAATTATTAAATTTCCTTACCTG
Source organism: Myrmecophaga tridactyla (assembly GCA_004026745.1). Lineage (NCBI taxonomy): Eukaryota > Metazoa > Chordata > Mammalia > Pilosa > Myrmecophagidae > Myrmecophaga > Myrmecophaga tridactyla. The sequence continues at coordinate 67,822 of PVIY010005567.1, forward strand.
GGGAATTCCTGATATTTTCACAAACAAGGGAATTTAATAGGAAGAGCCCTTGATATTGGGACTTGCCCTTATGAAACTTAATCCTGCAAAGGAGAAGCTATACCTACTTTTCATGATGCCAAGAGTCAACCTCATAGAACTTCTTTTGTTTCTCAGATGTCACCTCTCTCGCTAAGCCGACTCTGCAGGTAAACTCACTGCCTTCTTTCCAATGTGGGACATGACTCTCAGGGGTGTAAATCTCTTTGGCAATGTGGGTCATGACTCTGGGGATGAGCCAGGACCTGGCATCATGGGTCTGAGAAAGGCTTTTATGGTGTGATCATGTGATTGTGAAAACCTTGTGACTGACACCCCCTTTACCCAGTATATGGACAGATGAGTAAGAAAATAAAGACAAAAATAAATAAATAATAGGGGGGTTGGATAATGGGTATAGGATTTTTTTTTAATTTTAGTTTTTTTATTATATTTATTTTTTGGAATAATGAAAATGTTCAAAAATTGATTGAGGATAAGTGCACAACTATATGATACTGTGAACCACTGAGTGTACACTTTAGTTGATTACATGGCATATAAATATATATCAATAATAAAATTGCATTAAAAAAGAAAGCTAGGACCCTCAGTCATAGGGCTTCCAGGAAATGAATTCTCCAACAATGTAAATAAACTTTAAGGCAGCTTCATCTCCTGATAAGAATGCAGACCAGCTAACACCTTGATTGCATCCTTGTGTGAGACTCTGACCAGAGCAGCCAGATGAGGTGTGTCCAGCATTCTGACCTACGAGGACTATGAGGCAGCAGATGTATATTGTGTTAAGCTGCTAAGTTGTTGTGATTTTTAAATCAGCAACAGAAGGCTAGTATAAACACTGATCATTTACTTCTTCAAACATTTTATTTTATTTTATTTCTTTGGCTTCCTACACTCTGACCATTCTTTATCAATGAGGACTTGTCATCCAGAACTTGCACCTTAAACATTGGTTGATTATATCAGGGCTCCATTTTTTACCACTTCCCTAATAATGACACCACCACCATTTTAATTCAGCCTCCAGTCGTTCATCAAGTGAGGTACTAGGCTTGTCTCCAGTTCATTCTTCACAGAGCTACCTGATTTTTCCAATGGTCTATCTCAAAATATAATCACGGGTGCATGGGTAGTTCAGTGGTAGAATGCTTGCCTTCCAGGTGGGAGACCCAGGTTCGATTCCTGGACCAATCTCCTTAATCATTGTTACCTGCTTCCACTACCTCTATGCTAATGATTCCTAAACCTGGCTTCTCTCCTAAACTGTCTGCTGGACATATCCAGCAAGATGACTGACAGGTCCATCAAAATCAACCTGCCAAAAAGTAAAGCTATCATGTTTTATGCTAAGCCTCCTTTTCCTCCTCTTTTCCCCTTCCAAATTTATGGCCAGAGTTCAGTCATCCTGGACCTCTTTCTCTCCATCACATTCATATCCAGTCAACCACCAACACCTACTTGCTTTCCTCCTAACTGCCTCTCTAATATCTAATATACCCCATTCTCTCCAAACTACCACCCCTACCCTACCCTGGCTCATGTTTTTACCCACTCTCAGGTGTTATGTCACAAGGACCTCATATTGGGTCACTCTGCTTCCAGGCTTGGCATGCTCAAAATTATCTGTAAAACTGCCAGAAGGGGCTACATAAAACACAGTCCTACAAATATTAAAACTTCTCAGTGGGTTGCAAAATCTAAAGGATTAAAGTCCTAGCTCTGTAGTATGGAATAAAAGACTGTCCATATTTCGCCTTTGCTCACCTGTCCAATCTTAATTTCCATCATTTTACCTAGCCAAATTTCCATAGCTTTATTGAGGTATAATCAACTTAATAATACATATGTAAACTGTATAGTGAGATAATTTTGGCATATGTATGCCCCATGAAATTATCACCACAATAATGGTAGTGAACATACCCATCACTCCAAAAGTTTTCTCCTGCTCAACAATCTGTTGTCTTTGACTATAGATTTGTTTGCATTTTCCAGAGTTTTAAATAATTGGTTGATCTAAAAAAAAAAAAACATGCTCCATCAGGATTCTTTTATCTATACCCACAGTTATTGCCATAAACTTGCCAAAGAGCTTCTGAGCAAAGAGGACAAAGACATTATAGAAACATTTATACCATGCGGCAATTGAGGAAAGAGGACGAAATAATTAGATGAATTGTTCTCAGCTTGTTAATACCATGACCACTTTCTGAGAATTTACTATAATGTTACATTCTGTTTTCAACTTATTATCTAACAGAAATATTATCACTCCCTTGTTACAGAGGTGGAAACTGACTTACAGAGAGGTCAGAACCTCTTCCCCAGCCACATAGCCAGGAAAGTACATAATTGGTATTGACATCAAGGTAAAACCGAACAAAACGTATGTGCTCTGAATCCCTACACACGAGATCCTAAATGTGCGTGTGCATCAGAGTCGCACAGTGTTTTTATAAAACAGTTGGCTCCCAACACTAGAGTTTCTGAGATTCTGAGATTCTGCACTGGCCGAGAAGACTAAAACCTGCCCCAAGATCAGATGTGTATGATACAAGAATTTTCAGGATTGAGATCAGAGGTAAAATCGATTTGATAGTTTGATATGGAGAGATGATCACTTGTCAGAACATAAACACAAATCCAGATGCCAATCTAGCAAGATTCTGTGGGCAGTTATATAATAGACTGGTGCCCTGATATAAAATAGACTACTATTGGTACAAATGCAGGTTTGCCTAGGGATTCTGAACAAATTGCACCTCTAATAGGTTTCCAGGTGATACTGATGTGACTGCACAAGGAACCACACTCTGAGAACCACTGCACCACCACGTATTGTCCTTTAAGAGATGGTCCCTGGGATTGGAGCCATTCTCTCTAGGATTACAATTATTTTTGCTCTCTTCAGATGAGGCTCAAGGGCTTAATGGATGCACCCTCACTGCAACTGTCCCTGCAAAGGGCCTTCATTTCACTCTTGGCAAAGAGATTTAGCCCTGCTTTTTCAGCACCTCTGACAAAATATATATACATATATAAAATCCAACTTCACAGCAACTCTCATTGTTCATGATTTCAAATGCAAGGGGGTAACATTGATGGAAATAAAAACTTGCCTTCTGATTGAATGTGGTAGCATAATGGTTGTAGAAATTGTGTTTGAAAAGGCAAAATTCTAAGCAACAGCTATATTGATATCTTGACTAATATTTCAAAAACTTAATAAAGATCGTTTGGGGGGTTACTAGGATTTGGGGTGAGATTTTCCCCATATTTTATGTTAGATATTAAAATGAATGAAAATTTTATTTTATATGAATTTTCCTGACATCTTTCACAAAATATTCTTACCAAAGGGTGAATGTCTTCAAGTGATTTCATTAAGCAGCCAAATCAATATTGGTGACAATAATCCATAGTTGAAAAAGGAGACAGATTTTCTTTTTTGTGTGTGTGACAGGTTTTCTTTTATAACAATGGCCTTTACTTCTTAAAATGTAATGCAATCAGATTTGAGTTACCATCTATTTATCAAGTTTTAAGGATCTAATTAATGTACTTTAAAAAGAACTCTATTAATGTAGATCTCTTGAAAATAATTTTCATGGGCTCAAATATTTGTCTACCATGCATTTGAACTTGAGATGGGATCTGTATGCATGTGTGTGTATGAAAATCATTTGTTATTTAAAAGCAAAAAGAAAAAAAGTTCAGCCATCAACTGAAAACTTAATAAATGTCAGGTAATAAAATTCATTGAGTGAAATGAAAAATATATTTTAAGCTTTTGAATATTTTTACCATTTTTATATTTTGATAATGGTCTACCTTATTCACTTCTATACCTTTATCTTTTGTGTATCATGCTGAGTGGGAGCATATATATAATGTAATATAATATAATATAATATAATATAATATAATATAATATAATATAATATAATATAATATAATATAATATAATATAATATAATATAATATATATTTGTATTGTATAAGTTTCTTTAAGCCAACTAATTGCTCTTAATCATTTCTGTCAGATAGAAATGCTAAGGAGTTCAGTTCTCAGCAAAACAGATTATATACCAGTTATCTCAGAGTTTACAGTTAGAATATACAACAGATACACAAATACTTGAGTAAGTAATCTGAATAAAATTAGAAGGCTTCAGATATTTGTATTTTTGTCCAAACTGCCATTAAATGTTTCAGATGGGGTCAGGAAAAAGCATATCAAAGTGAAGTGGGGAACTTTGTGCAAAATGTGTGATATATGCAATTTCATTCCTGAGCTTCACCAGGGGTCTGAATTATTTTGTATTGTAAGATATGTTTTAAGGAAGATTTGCATGCTTGCATTTTTACATGAGAATTATTTTCTTTTGAAAGAGAACAACCCTCAAATACTAACTAAGAGCAAATCAGTTCTGAGGTTAGCCTCATTCTCCAGAATCATGCTCAGTGATGACAGAATTTGTGGCCTAGCGCACACAAACCCCTTGTAGGCTGGTAAACCATATTTTGCTTCAAATGATAATATATCATTTTATGATATCAAATCTCACAACTCAGGAAATCGGTGGATAAACTTTTTGAATATGCTCCCATTTTTGAAGCTGTGGCTCTTATCATCATCAGTTTTTGAAAGCATGAATTCAAATTGGAGGGCTTCCAAACAGAACACATTTATCTTCTATCATTTTGAAATATGAGGAAAGTAAGACTTAAAATATAACTCCTAGGAGCAAAAGGCCTAGGGGCTTTAAATTTTTTTCTAAAAAGACTCCATTATCTTTATGTATGTGGATGGAGGAGAACATCTTTATGTGCTCCTAAAATGAATCAGGACCTCCTCTGTCCATACAAGTGAGTGTTTACTAAACATGTAGTTTGGGACACATATTGATAACGTAAAGCAGGCTTGATGGCTGTCCCTGGGAGAACACATCTGGTGAATGAGAAAGCACTAAACAAATAAACATCACATACATACATAAATATGAATAGTGACAAGTGCCGTGAGGAAAAACAACAGCGTTTGACCATATAATTGATTAGCCAGGCATCCCAAAGGAAGCAATCTCTATGAATTAAAGGTCCTCTTAAATAGTGAATTGACTAAACTCTGTGTATAGATTTCGTTCTTACCACAAACAAAACTACCATTTTCTTTATTTTTATACAACTCCTTCATGTCAATTTTTAGCCCTATCTTAACATTTCTTTTGGAAAATTCACCTCAGTATTTTCAGATCCCTTTATCATGCCTGGATTTTGGTGCTGGAGTCCACGCCTGGTCTTTAGTCAGTTGCTCACAAAGAAAGTCTTAAGAAGTTCAGACCCAGTCAGTGTGGCACCTGAGAAAGCATCAAAGTAATGTGATTCTTCCACTCTCCAAATGAACAGTTCCTTTAATCTACTATAGATTTATTGGCTGGGACATGTGTGCAACAGTTTCCTAATTTTGTTTGCATGCTTGCTCACTTGCTTGCTTGAGTTATTGCTGAGGAGAGAGATGTTTTTGGGGGCCTCTTAAGAAAAAGAGGATGCAGCATTTGCTACTAAGAGAGCTTAGGCTCAGTGTATCAACTCCTGTACCCTCTTCCAAGCAAAAGCAAAGATTTGATGAGGATGGAAAGGACAAAAAAAGAGTGTGGCTGAAGATTTGGGTGAAATAACAAACTCAGCATCTGCAACAATTTAATCCAGGAATTCCAGTCTGTGGGTACATATTGAGGCCATTTCTGAGGAGCTTTAAAAACCTACCATAATATCTGGGCAGTGCAATGGTGGCTCAGTGACAGAATTTTCTCCGACCATGCCAGAGACCCAGGTTTGATTCCTAGAGCCTGCCTATGCCAAAAACAAAAACAAAAAAACTAAAAAACAAAACCTACCATACTGTGCTCCAACCCAAGCCAGTGGAATTGCTCAGGGTCCAGGGCTGCAGGTTTCTTTCACATAGAGAAATGAGATCACAATTTCAAATTAAGACTTAGATTCAATCACATAGTGAGAGACATTTCTGAATCAAAAGTATATTTTGGAGGGGGGGAAATGTTTATCAAGTTGAGAATGTAGCTGCAACGATATATATATATATGTGTATAATGTTTTTAGGTTTCTGGTCCAGGAATCAGATCCAGGTCTCCCGCATGGAAGGCAAGCATTCTACCACTGAACTACCCATGCATCCGTGATTATATTTTGAGATAGACCATTGGAAAAATCAGGTAGCTCTGTGAAGAATGAACTGGAGACAAGTCTGGTACCTCACTTGATGAACTACTGGAGCCTGAATTAAAATGGTGGTGGATATGATGCAGAGAAGGATCTTAAGAAGGCTCTTTTAAAGACTCATTAAGGCCAATTAATGTAAATACTGGAAATGGAGATTATAGAGGAGAAGGGTCTGGAATGATTCCATGCATCTCTCCTGCTTAATTGGATGCTCATTAGTAGTGCTATTCTCCAAGGTGGGGTACTTTGGTCATCTTGTTCACAAAAGGAAAGGAGAGGTTGGAGAGTGGAAATGGATCCTACTTGAGCATGCTGGATTTGATCTATTTAAAGTTTATACCAATGTATGTGAGATATACCAAATCTAGAAGCTAAGAGAAATTTGAAGTAGATTCTATGGTGATATTGGGAAAAGACGGTAAAACTCCAGGAATTGAAAAGATCATTGAAGGTTCATGAAAAAATGAGGCACAAAGAAGCTAAGGCTATGAGACAAAGGAACATCATTAAGTAATCAACAAAGAAAAATAATTTTAAAAGATTTGTAGGTGACATTTTTAGCGCCAAGATCATTTGGTGATTTAAATACATGTGATAAGTGTAATTCAGTCATATAAAAGAATGGAAGGGAAGGCTTTTAATTTTAAAATAATGAGATAATAAATGCAAAATTTCAATAGAGGATTTATTCCATGTTTTTTTCAAATTCACATTTCTGTATGATCAAAGAAAGAACTCAAAATATGGTTGCACCTTTTTACTCCATGAGTAATTTATATCTACAGGGATTAAATATCCCGATGACATATGTGTTTCTCTAAGCTTTAGCATAAAGAACATAAGCTGATTCAGAGAGCCTCCTTACAACCACAATCCAGAACCAACTGTTAGTAACACTGGAGTAAAAGCCAGAATTCGAGCTTCCTCATAACCAGATCTTTCCTTGGTGTTCTTTGAAATTCCCCAGGAGTGAACAATTTGACAACTTGCTGGGATGAGAACAGGGTGAAGAGGAGCCCAGAATGAAAAGTTGCTTTTTTGGTGGTTTATAGAAAAGTGACAGCTGAAGGCAGGCTCTTTGTGACAGTTTTGTCTGGACCCACTAGTTACATGAGACACCTGTTTTTTTATAAGAGTGGACAGAAGACCCATTTCATTTAAATGAAAGCGCTTACAATTTTCTCTCATTTATTCATTTTTTTATCCATTCCTGCAATGTGCCTCCATCTGAATTATACATGATGGACTGGGGAAAAGTGACGAAGACACATACCTATCATTGAAGACCTTATCCAACATTTGCATGTGTCAACCTTCATATTAATTTACATATTCCATTTCATTATTTTATTCATTAGAATTTATTCTACAATAAAACAGAACCAGAATATATAGGCATTTCTTACTTTTTCACTGAGACATTTCTTGTACTTTATTCACTTTTTATTAATTCTAAATTAGTTTCATTTAAAAGTTCGGGTAAAAAACAAATTCTGTGTACTAACTTATTGAGTAGTCAAATCCAATATTTCAACATGATTAGAGCAATTAGAATTTATCTTCCTCTTTCTAAGTCTATCATATGTTTCCTTTTGTTGCATCATTTTTCCATGATAGACTTTTAAAAGGTTTTTTCTTAAAATAAAATAATGCATGTTTTATCCAAACTGTTTAGATTATTCATACTAGCATAAAAATAAGCATTAAATATGCCTCTTGTACTCTCCAATGACTTTTGCTAAATGCTAATGCAAACTCTTTCCACAGTTTTTCTTTATCTTTATGCACATAATATATTCTATCTTCCCCACAAAGTTATTATAATGGATACATAAATTGACATACTTCTTTTTAAATGTATCAGATGCAGTCTCCCATATCATTAAGTTTTCTTCATGAGTTCATGGATTCATTACGTTCCATATTATCACATTACCATGATACCTTTTTATATATCATACATTTAAAATGTGTTCCTCCTTGCCACCCTTACAAATAAGGCTGGATGAAAAACTTGCTATAAATCTTATTTTTTCCTTAGGATAGGGGGATTTCTGGGTTCAAAAGCATGACTATTTTTCTAGAGTTTTTTGAGCTTGATTCTTATCTCATTTTCAGAAAAAAATTTACCTGTTTATTCCAGCTTCTTTCCTGCTGTGATTCAAACAAAATTATAGTTTACCAGCCAATCAAGATTTTGAATTTGATACAGAAAAATAACTTCAACCTGCTCATGTTGGGAGCCTAATTGGAAACTAGAGTGATTGATATTAGAATTGTTATGAATATTAGCTTAGAGAGAGCATAACCCTAAATTTGTCACTAAATATTTCTTAAAACCTTATGCTTCTCCCTAATAACATGGGAAATGACTCCCAGGGATAAGCCTGGCCCTGGCACCATGGGATCAGCAATGCTTTCCTGACCAAAAGGGGGAAAAGAAATGTGAGGAAATAAGGGATCAGTGGCTAAGAGAGTTCAGATAGAGTCAGGAGGCTATTATGAAGGCTACTCTTCTGCAAGCTTCAGCCACATATTCCAAGTTGTCACTGTTTGCTAAACCCCAACCAAGACTATTCCTGTTAACCCCCCCCCCCAAAAAAAAATCCAAAAAAACACCCTGGGCTCTATCTAAGATTCTACAAATGTTGCCGGCACTATGTTTACTTTTCAGAAACCTAAAATCCTCAGACGGTTCCTAAGCCAGTAAGTCCTAAAGCCAAGAGGTGCTAGTTTCTCCAAGAACATCAACCACTTCCATCCCCTTATCCCATATTGTCAACACTTCTTTTCAACGTGAAAAACGCTAGAATGGGCATAACCCAAATATTTAAAAATTGGGAGAAGGGTCAAAGGAGAAGGAGGAGTTATAACAGAGAAATTAGGATTTAACAAATGAGTATGACTACTGACTCATTATACTGATATTTCTTTTTAGTCTCCACTGTCTTGGAGCAGCTAGAAAGAAAAACCTGAAATTGTGGAACTGTAACCATTACCAAAATTTGAAATCTGTTCTATAACTACTTATTAAAACGTATTTTGAAATTTATTGCTTTTTCTGTATTTGTGTTATATTTCACTATAAAAAATGTTTTTAAAAAATCTTATGCTTTGGGGGTAGGAGAGTGGAATTCATATCTAATGAAAGACCCAGCCTTCCAGAATTTATCATCTAAAATGGGAGGAAAAGCAAAAGGCTAAAACATTATAAATAAGTGTCTGGACTATAAAATCCTCCAGAGCGGGGCTTCTGATTTCTTTTCTTTCCCCAGTGGACAGCACAGTGCCATGGGCATGAGGGGCGAAGGTATTGTCAATCAGATAAGCTTGCCAGTTCATTGGTGAGTCGGGCTTTAGAAATGAAATATAAAATAAGAAGACTGGAAAGAAAGCATTTCCAGGGTTAGAAGCTCCTGCAGGCAACAGGTCCAAAAGGAAGGGGGAGATTTCCTTGGAAGAGCGTAAGGAGGGGACGCCTTCTACCCCTGGACTCTGCAGTGCTTTTCAGTCCTTGCTATTGTGATTTTTGTAGTGTTGAATGAGATGATCCCAGGATGCATGAACACAAGAAGCACAGAGTTAGCATGGCTTCTTCCTGTTCTCTTTGGGCCTACTCACACTGAAATCCTACCTCACTCTATGCACCCAAGCTGTCACCATGTATAACGTTGCAGACTATGGCACATACTCTTCATACTGCTCTCTCCTGAACTCATAGTTTCCCCTAAAGACCTTCCCATGGTGGCTTTTTCTCCCCCACAGTTCTCACTGCTACTGGGCATAGAGGGAAAGCAGAATACCTACCTCCATTTTCCTCGTTCCCATTTTCTGAGCATCCTTCCTTCTCCCTGAAAACCTCTCGCTGTGAATCTCCTATTATCATCTTGCCATCTTCTATGAATGACCATGTCATTCCCCCAATTTCTTTGATTTTATGCTGACTTAGTCCATGTCAATTTTAGTATACCTGTAGCAGATCCTTCCAGTATTTTGGTCTCTAGCTTTCTAGAACTGTTATTTTCTAATGAACTTGTCCTCCAACTTACCTTAGTCACTTTTTCCCAAGGAAAAACCCTGAAAAATGTCCCCAATCTTTTCTAGCTCCCTCCCTCTTATAATCGTAAGCCAGTCAGTGTTTAACCCCTTTGGGATTTTCTGTAAATTGATCACACAACCTATTCTCTAAACTTCATCCCCTTAATATTTGTACTCTCTTCCTTACCCAGCCATCACTGTGTGGTTACTCATTCTAATACACTCTTGATTCCCTTCCTCCTCTCTAGCCTCAACATAAATGAGTGGCAAATCTACAACTCCATTTAGACTCAAATCTCTGCTAACTCTATTCCTATATTTTTGTAACCGAACATGGTTGGAGAAGATATGAAAGCACAGTGACTTGTCTTACTTGAAATTCATGATTATGAGCCTTTATGCAGCCAGGAAATTTATATACATACACTCCTGTGCATTCCAAGTTCATACAATTCTCCAATGTCCTAGACAACTATTTCTCACCTTCTCTTCTTTCCCCAAACCTATGGCACTTCCTCCAAAACCTCCTTCTTTGCTGAGGACCTTGATGTCTACCTCACTGAGAAAACTGAAACAGTTCGAAGGGAAATTCTACAAACTCCTACCATATCAGCCTTCCTACCAGTAGGTAGCTGCATCAGTGAACTCTGCCTTCCCAGGTATCCACATATGAACTATGGTCTTATTTAGAAGCAGACCATCCAATCATATAGCAGATCCCATCTCCTCTTGCCTATTCACAATCACCATTGCAGCTATTCTTCTCTCTTCTACATTATCAGTGTTTCTCTTTTAATATTGGGTCACTTCAAATGACTTAAAACATGCTTCTTTTCTTTCTTCAGTCTGAAAAAAATCTTAACCTCACTTTCTCTGCCTCTTTATTTGGCCTCATCAACAGCAAAAGTCGACCAAAGTATTTTTTTATACCTATGCACAATTGTCTTCTTCCTTTGAATACACTTTTATCAGTTTTCCATTCCCATGGTAACTGCTCTCATCAGTCACCAAAAATCTGCATGGCCCTAAATCTAATGATGCATCACCAGATCTCATCTTGCTTGATATGTCAGCAGTATGTGAAACCATTTATCACATCATATCAAGGTTTCACTTTCTTTAATTGGTGCCTCAGAGCAAGACTTTATTTTTCCCTTCTTCTCTTATGGACCACATTTTCTCAATAATCTACAATGGGTCCATCTCTTTTTCCTGTCTTCATAATAATGGTGAGCTCGAGAGCTCAATTCTTGGTCCTTTTCACTATATGCATATATACCATTGACATATTTATTTCTTAGCTTTGCATAATATTTCTGTGCTTCTGAATCACAAATTTATATCTCCAGCCAGACTTCTCTCCTGAACTCTACATCTGTATTTCTAGTTGCATGCTTGGCATCCACACTTGTCTAACAGACATCTCAAATTCAACATGACATAAACTCAATTCATACTTTCCCTCCAATCGGATAAACTTATTTCTCTCCTACCTTCCCTCTCCTGTTTGAAGGCAACTTAAAGTTTCCACTTGTTATTGACCAAAGGCTAAACTTACAGTCATCCTTGACTTTGGCTTTTCTCTGGCTTTGCATATCAATCTCCCAGGAGATACCGTAAGCTCTATTTTCTAAGTATAGCCAGAATTTGGCCACTTATCTCTACCTCTTCTGCGAAGACAACGTGTCAAGTCAACATCCATTTGGGGCTCCCCTGGCCTATGTACAGAACTCTCTGCTATTACAACCATTCCCTCTATTCTAGTCTTAACATGAAAGATGAAGTATCTTTTAAAACATTATTCAGATCATGTTTGAGTCCCTTGGCTCAAAACTCCTTATTACCGTCTCCCTATTTCTCTCAGAGTGAAAGCCAAATCCTCACAATGGCACAACCATTTATGATGCACTGCCCCTTACCTTCCCTAACTTCAAGTTGTGCTACTCTTTCACATTATTCAGTCTGCTCAAACCTCAGCAATATTCTTGTTATTTCTTGGCCTGCCAAAATCCAATCTTAAGACATTTGCATTAGTTGTTTCCTCTACCTGCAACACTCTTCTCTTTCTTTAGCTCCTTGAAGATTTTTCTGAAATTATTTGTTTTTTTATTTTTAATTCAATTTTATTTTTCCTGATTTTATTCAGGATGGGAATAACTGTTAATTTCCCCTTGAAACATATTATATATGTTTTTTAAAATTTCATAAACACATGTCTCTCTGCCTCCCTGGATCCTCCTCTCTCCACAACAACCACTAATCTGCTTTCTATCTTTGCAAATTTGCTGTTTCTAGCCAATTCTTATAAGTAATATCATGCGATTTTTGTCCTTATGTGCCTTGCTTACTGCATTTAACATAATGTTTTCAAGATTCTTCAATGTTGCAGCATGTCTCACTACTTCAAGTATTTTTTATGGATGAATAATATTCAATTGTGTGTATGTACCATATTTTGTTTATCCATTCATTTGTTGATGGACACTTGAGTTGTTACTGGCTTTTGGCTATAATGAATAAAACTGTTATAAGAATTGGCCTACAAGTATCTATTTGTGACCATATTTTCACTTTCTTTGGGTATATACCTAGAATTAGGATGGTGAGGTCATATGGTAGACATATATTTAACTTTTTGAAAACCCAATATCGTGCTTTGTACTGCATGATATGCCCACTCATTTTAATATTGAAATCTATTTCCTACCACTTCTGTATTCTTAATTCCTCTCATTTTTTCTAAGTTTGTTTTAATAGGTTGTGTCAATTTATAATATTATCATGTTTTTTACTTATTGTCTGTATCTTCCTGTTATAGTTTAAGCTTAACCAGTGCACAGATTTTTTTATCTTCACATATACCAAGTAACCAGAATAGTACCTGGAGCATTATTTTCTCTCAATAAATACCTGTTGAGACAATGGAATAAATCCATGCTCCAGAGTTTATTCTGGGGTGATAATTCAAAACCCAGACAACTTCATCCCTCATGAATTTAACTTTATTAATGAACTTCATTCATTAATATGAATCCCCTCCAGCAAATCACCTGGAGAACTTTAAGAATAATTGCTAACAACTGGGACTCACCCCACGTCAACTGAATCAGAGACTTTGGGTGCAGGGTCCAGGAGTGGATGTTCTTGAGAAGCCCTCTAGGTGACTTCAGTGTGTCTCCAGAGTTAAGAATCACTGCCTTAGGTTCATGGGGACTAAATCCATGTTCCCATCCCTCTGGCCCTCCTATCTCCATTGAAATTAGGAAAAAGTACCATTCATTTCGTTCGGGTACCAAATGATGCTTTAACCCTGCCTGGTTAAGATCAGTGCCCTGAAAGTACCCACAGAAACCAGGCTTCAGATCTTGATTTAAAATTCAGTAAAGTGGTCCTTTGTTTCTCTTCCACCTCTAAGATGTTTTCAAACTGTGAGTCACACTTCTTCACTCCTTTTAAATTCCCTCATTCCAATCATCTCTCAACTTGCTCAGCACTAATGTAACAAGATGCTTTTCCTCCAGGACATTTTGCTTGAGATTTGAATATACATACTAACAGGTATACAGACACCAACTTGGCATGTTCCCTGAATTCTATCCACATAATTTACTCTGACTTTTTTCCATTTCCTGACATATGGAGACAAGAAAAACACATACGCCCTAGTAATCTTTTGCATTATTTACTGAGACACACTTTAGGTTTTATATCCTTAGATTTAGATTTTCTAAATCTCCTGGATTCCTTTGCCTTCATCCCCTTCCCCACCTCACTCTTCCTTCTTCACTTATCGTTTGCTACCACATGAATTCCAAAGGAATCCAATCAATTATTTGTACTTACATTAAACATTTATTTGTTCATGACTTACTCATGTTTAGGCATTTCTCCCTTCCTAACTTGAATCTTCAAATTTAGGACATCAAACTCCAAAGTGACTTATCCTCAGTTTGAGTCAGTGCTGTGGCTAGAATAGTACAGTTTTACGGAGCTGTTTTAGGGTCAAAATCAAGACTAAATCCCCAACCCTTGATCCCTGTCAATGGGTGACATAATTGGACCTTAGATTCATCCTAATTTTACTATGTTAGCAGCACAGTGGACTGTGCCATATCCTCCTGATTTGTGCTTTAATCTAGACAGCAAGTTTTTAGTTGTATTGAATCAGAAAATTTATTTAATGACTTCTGTTTTTGTCTCATGGCAAAATGTACTACGTGTAAGACTAAGAGCATATGATTTTGTATTCTGAAAGTATCTTAATTTATTTTATTTCCTAGCTGACATTTCCCTTGAGCTTGTCCACCATGATAGGAAATGACAGCTTTTCAAATGGCATTAGTGTGCAAAACCTTTTCATCTAAAAGATGTGTGGTAAAGGCAAGCATTTCACTCAGTAAGAGGTCGAGTTTCCCAGAAATGATCATGCAATCTCATGCAGCGTCTTAAAGAGAGGTCCATTCCTGCTAAAGTGAAAGCTTAAGTGTAATGTTTTTATTTGTGGGATATACGTGTGTGTGTGTGAGAATGTGTGTAAGGGAGTGTGTGAAGGTAAATCATTACCTACTTCCCTTTATGCTCAAGCTTTGAATAACATCTCTGGAGCTGATCAGTGAAAAATTATTTCATTCCTGGTGACAGAATGTTCTTGTTAGAACTTTGGCATCTGTTTCCTTAAGAATGGCTATTCCTACCATTCTCTTTGAACAACTCACTGTCACCCAAAGCTTTTGTTTTAGTAAAGTCTATCTTTACGACTAGCCGCCCTTTTAGCTGAAATTTGATGACGGTATTCTCCCTCCACGTGGATATCAAAAATCTTAAAGCCTGGTGTACTTTCTGAGCCAGCAATTCCAAATCTAAAAATGAGTCCTGAGAAAACCATTAAGTGTGTGTTCAAAGATTAAGCAATAAGGATCTTTAACATAAATAACTTCCAGTAGGAAATTGGTTAAATAAACCATAATGCGTTTGGTAAGCATAATACTTTAAAAATCATTAAACATGATATCACACATATTTAATTTTTAAAAATGATGAAAAGAATGTAGGGCTATTAGTGTTGCTTTATGTAGTAGTAGCACATTCGTCTGGTACAAGTGGGAGCATTGCATTGTTTGATCAGTTAATAAACAGATTTGGTTCAATCATAACATGATAATAAATTACAAATAGTGCTTTAAAACATATATTGAAGATTCATTCTTTTATCTATATATACAAAGGCTTTTTATTTAGCTATGAGTGTGGAACTCCATTTTTTTCATTGTTTTATTGCTGAAATCATAAAACATTAGTTGGTCTATAATTTTTAGTCATTGGTTTCTCTAAAGCAGAGTGACAACACATATGACTAATGAATTAACTGGAGTGCAGATTCATATTAACTTTTAACTGTTCTCCAATCTTTAAAGCTATTTTGTTTATACAATTTTAACGGTGCTCTTTTCTTCTCATTTTCCTTCTTTTGCTTTTTGTCAAGTCACATATATAGAGTCATGGAATCTTTCCAAAGCATTCCACCAAGTTCTCATATTTCATAAAAGCAACAACCGATATTTATAATACCAGATATAAATGTCATAAAAATATTAATAGCAGCAAAAACTGATTTTCAGTATGACTAAAACAACTGGTGGGAGCCAAAGTGCATGTTCTCCCCAGTGAGTGGCTGAATAGTTTGGGGGAGCTACAGACTGTCATGAGTACATGCCAGGAACTTGGCACAGAGAGAGGAGAACATCTCCCCAAGGTCACTACAGCAGGTCCATCACGTTCATGATAAGACACCAACTGACAGTTAGGAGATAAAAAGTTTCTTTATTGGCAGAGGACACAGGAAACTACAGATAGTGTTAAATAAAACAGGAGCTAATAATAACACCATACACTCACAGATGGAGGTGTGGTTTCCATCTCCATAGAGTTGTATGTGATTCCGACAACCTGGTATAAGCATTCTACCAGTCTGGAGAGAAGATTCCAGGAGTTCTCTCTTGATCATTCTGAAGACATTTGGCTGCATGCTGCCCACTCATCATGTGGGAGTGTTAGGTTTATGATGATTATTATGGGGTTAGATAAAGTCACTCTGGCCCATTGAACAGAGGTTCAGATCTATCTGAAGCTCATTCTCGCATTCTATTCCTCCACTGAGACAACTGGATGGTTTTCTTTTTCCTATATCCATTTCCTAAATTTTGTAAACCAAAGGCAGTAAGGAGGAAGGTTATTTTTAGTAAAATGGCAGATTATTATTCTTTTTCTAATTTCTATCTCATAATGGTACATACTCAGTTGACTAGAAAATTGGTTGCACTGGTTTTCTATCCATCAGTTACAAAGAATCAAGTGAGAGTTCATCATTAAAGGGGCTTTACAAACAAAATGTCAATATCACTGACTCACTGTAACCCTCTTTTGTCCTCAGGCTATCAGCTGGTTATATTTGACAATATCTATAATTGGTAAGAAGAAGAGAATTCTTTAAAAAAGGGAGGTAGGAGTTTGACCACAGCAGACCCGGATACCTCCACTTCCCAACCTAAGCTTTTTAGTCCAGTAGCACTGTGACCTTAAACAAACTACATAATTGATCTTCTTAACGTTCTATCTTCCTCATTGCTTACAGAACTGGGAATGCATCTCCACAATGTCTCTAGGACTGATTTTGGTGATAATTGCTTTAAGCCAATGACATATCACTACCAATATCAAAAAACCTTTTCCCTCCTGGGTAGGCAAAAAGAATGAACACTTTGAAATGAAAAAAAATAAAAAATCCAGCAGGGTGCTGCTCTAATCCCCGTCCTTCAGGTATGATTTCTATTTGGATATATCCCTTTTCCCAACCCAATCTGAAGAAGGGATGCTTATGGAGTTAGAGAGAATAAAATTGAGAAACTGAGAAACATTAGGACCTGTACTGAGGATTTCTGCATTCCAACAACACAATAAGTATACTTATTAGGTTGTTGGAGCAGAAAGGGACCTGAGAAACCAGAGATAAGCATCAGGCAGTTATTGCAGAAATCCAATATTAATGTGAGAACTGATAATCAATGTTTTTATTGTTTATAATTTTATTGCCACACAAACCAGAGCTCCAGGGTCTGCGACTTGCAAGTAGTAAGAATTTGAGACATTAAATTAATGTCTCTTCCTTAATTTCCTCATTCTTTACATGAAGATGATATATGATCTGTAATTGTCAGAGAAATTAATGCCTGTCACATATTACTCACCCAATAAATATTTGCTGCCAACAGAATGTTGGTGTCCCAGCCACCAATGGGTCCTTAAGGTTCTGGGGTCTTAGAGGTTCTCAGAACTCCACAGATGAGCAGCCTCTGCAAGGTTTGCAGCAGAAGACTTGGGATGTGTCCCTCCTCTCCCCATGCCCATATAGACAGACCACTGGTAAGGATGATCACCTTCCTTCCCAACATTCACCCCTCTTCCTCATGAATTTGAAGTATCTAGCTCAATGCTCAATAAACCATAAATGATAAAATATTAGAGCTTAAAAATCATCTCCAGCATCCTTGAACATCCTCATTGTATAGAGCCTGAAACCGGGAACCAAAGGTTGACTATGATATGCTAAAATGTCTTTTGTGTGGGCTCTCACTTCAGGTTCCTGGCACTTTAATAATGATCCCCTAAAAAAGGTCTCCAAGTTTTAATATTGCAATAATGGAATACTGTCTTCTTCTTGCTTCTCCCTCCTCCTCTTAGAGTCAGAATTTCCCCAAAGCCTCTTTATCTTACAGTAGAATGTCTCTAAGTGATTATGCAGCTGTGAGAAGAGAAACGGGATGGAAAGGGTTGCATGGTATGAAAAATCTATATAAAACAAATCATGGAAATGAAGGGCTCTTCAAAAGGTCAAGCATCTTACATTCAAAAGGCTTTCAGTGATGAGTTAGGAAAGAGATTTGCTAGAAAAGTGTTAACATCAAACACTTATTCAGAAGAAGCTGATTTATTCATATTAATGCTGCTCTTTCTGAAAACTGGCATTGCTTTACATGTAATTCCATTAATTCTTACTGCTACACTTCCAGGTTGTTAGCAGGTATTTTATTTATTTAGCAGGATGGGAAATTGAAACTTGGGAACATAAATAACTTAAGGATACCAGATTTAGAATATTTATATCTATTCTTAATAGCTGAGAAGGCACTGCATAAGTGTCTCAAAAAATGAGACTTTACTCTGCAATAATAAGATGCCGTAGGAGGTGTTCTAGTTTGCTAGCTGCCGGAATGCAACACACCAGAGACGGATTGGCTTTTAATAAAAGGGGATTTATTTTGTTAATTCTTCAGAGGAAAGGCAGCTAACTTTCCACTGAGGTTCTTTCTTATGTGGAAGGCACAGGATGGTTTCTGCTGGTCTTCTCTCCAGGCCCCTGGATTCCAACAACTTTCCCGGGGGTGACTTCTCTCTCCATCTCCAAAGGCCTGGGCTGAGCTGCGAGTGCTGAGATGAGGAATGCCGAGCTGCCTAGCTGTGCTATGTTGCGGTCTCTCTTTTAAGCACCAGCCAATTAAGTCAAACGTCACTCATTGCAGCAGACACGCCTCCTAGCTGACTGCAGATGTAATTAGCAACAGATGAGGTTCACGTACCATTGGCTTATGTCGGCAGCAACAAGACTAGGTATGCTCACCTGGCCAAGTTGACAACTGAATCTAACTAACACAGGAGGTGTCTGTTTTCTTCAGTCCTGGACCGCTGAAGATACTCTTGAGGTAAATGTTTTCCTTTTATTTATTTATTTATTTATTTTGCCATAATTAGTGACTCCCTAGTTACCCATAGTTCTTTTATAATACCTGTGGGGATTGGATTATATATGAACTAGGCCAGAACTCAATATCTGATCTGGGTACAAAGATTTACGAAAATATTTCTTCAAACTCACTTTATTTGCTGTCATCTCAGTGCACAACCAAACTAGAAAATACATCACTAAAATAATATACAAGATACACACATTTAAGGAGACACACATCCAAGAAGTGCTGAGAGCAGCTTTTAGGGAACGGGAAAAACTATCTGATCTCCAGATCCAGGATAAAAAGGAACCCTCATTCACTGCCTTGTATATCCTTAACTTGGAGGAGGGGACACATTAGTGTTCAGGGCTCCCCTTGCTACGCTTTAGTAACCGAGGACTGTGTTTCAGTTTTTGCTCGGCCATCCTGGCGGCAATGGTCATGACCATGAGCTATCATGACACAGGTCTTCTCAAAGCCCTTTCACGTGTTTGTCAAAAATTTGCCAAAACATGGCCTTTCCCCTAGATTTTATCCTTGACTGACATAGGAGCTGAGGGACTCATTTGTAGATGGTCAGGTAGCCAGATCTCACCCACCACGGCAGAAATGAAATAAAAATGTTTCTATTGTGACATTCAAGTCTGCTGGAGCCCTCCTTGAGTTTCCTGGGAGGTGAGGAGAGAGAAATTAGTCATGGGAGAAGATACCATGCGGCCTTTATTTTTTAGAAAGCATATACTTTGACTTCTCTCAATATATTTCTTGTCGCTTAGAATAATTTTTTTAAGGAGCGAAAGAAGAATAGAGTTTACATTTCAAAGTTTATTGACTAGGATTTTCCTTTTATTGAGACAGGGAAAATGAACTCAGTCATTTGAAAGTTTTCCTTACAAAGGAAGGGTTGCAAAAAAGGCGCATATTGTTCATTGGTCCTGTGGGAAAGTAATCTATTTTGGATCAATAGCTATTGGTTCATGATTAGTCATTGGCACTCCCCATTAAAACAAAATTAGGCTGTCATCCAGAAAATAGGATTTGAACCATGTTTCAATTTCAGAGAAGTCCACAACAAGGGCAGAATATTAATCGGATTGTGCTTTGGGGAGCTGAAGCCGAAGTTATAAATATTTCCTCAGGATATATTATATAAGACAATTCAGTTACTGATGAGGCATGAATGCTTCTAATGGCATATTCTGTGGGGTGATTTATTTTAATTGTCACTCTGGGACCTGTTATTACACAGTGTTAGGATGGGTCACTGCATTAGAAAATTAAAGCTGATGAAAGGCATTCATTTTTAGCCTGTTTGTAAATTCAGGCTTTCGGAATAAAGACATGCTGACTGTATATAAATCCTGAGTGACTATTAATTCACCATTCACAACACCTTCTAGTGATAAAAAAAAAAAAAAAAACAAAAACACTCAGGGGTTAAACTAAACCACTCAGCTCTGACTGCCTTGGGGTCTCCTGTGTAAACCACACCCTGCCTGAAACCTGGATTCTGGGGCTGTGATAGGACAACCGGTCCCTCACCTTGAGGAAGGCAGATCTCTTGTCACTGCCAAGTGGGTTGGAGGTCAAGTACCCAGAATAGAAACAGAATTGGAGAAAGGACTAAAAGTGGCAATGACTGTATTGTAATAAGTGCTAGGTTTGCCATAAACTCTTTTACGATCATCATCTCATTTTAGCTCAAAAGTCTCCTAAATTTGCCGAGATTTTCCCTTATTTTACACAGAGAGGCTCAGAGAGATTAATTTCTAGAAGTTTGCACAGTTAATAAAAGACCATGGCAGGAATAACTTATTGTAGTGAAAAATTGGGGGGGGGGAAATACTTTTGTATTATTATTATTATTTTGCCGTTTAGGTGGTAAATGCTGCATCACTAGTTGTATACTTAGAAGAATACAAATGGCGTTAATAGGATGGGCTCCTGTTAGCACCTATATAATAGCCTTAGCTCCTAGAACTATTTTTTCAGCTGTTCAGTTGTTGCCTTTGGGCAAATCTAGGGGGGGATGCGGGAATGGGGAGGCAAGAAGGACAAGCGTCCATGACTTAAAGCCACTGAGAGCGTTTTCACTGAGCTCTTCCATTACGTAAAATCTTTACGTGTATACAGTAAAACAAAAAAATGCTTAGATATATTTTGGAGAACAGTTGTGCAGTTATTCACTCTAACTTTGCTTAAATAAATCCATCTTTTGTGCGTGTTAAAATAGCAAATTGCCTGCACTATAACGTCTAGTCGGTTTCCAAAGCAGAATAAGAAAGTGAGATGTCAAAAATCTTGTCTGCTATTTACATAATTACCAGATTAAAAAGGAATTGTATGAATGCAAATGAGGGTGCAGGTGCCTGCCATGTGGAGATTAACCAAATTATAATCAGTTTGTCTAGGAAAATTATTCCTTCAGTGTCATTTTAAAAGTACAAGGGCTCAAGATTTGAGAAACTAGCTCTTTCTGGTACAGCCATGGTAGCTGGGAGGCTAATGGCCCAGTGTGCCAGGTAATGCTACACCTAAGGCCTGCTGGTCTCTGAATCTCCAAATAGTGTGTTTCAATAAGCACGATAGGATCCGCCCCACTGGGATTATTTTGTTTCTTTTTGCCTGTACTTAGACATTACACTATGTTTATATGCAGTATATATATATATACATATTTTTTGCAGTATATATATATTTTATATGCAGTATATATATATATATTTTTATAAACAGTTTATATATTTTTTTTAACTATTTTTTTCTGGTATGCTGTATGGGGAGGGTCACAGTTCATTCATTTTCCATGTGAGTATCTGGTTATTGCAGCACCATTTGTTGATTTATTGTTTTGTTTGTTTGTTTTTATTGGTTTCTTTTGTTTGTTTATTTTGGAAAGCACATGGGCCAGGAATCAAACTCAGGTCTCCCACACGGCAGGCCAGAATTCTGCCACTGAACGACCCTCTCATCCCCTGCAATATATTTTTAATTACTCTTAACTGATAAGATTGTTCAACCATCGATTTTTATTCACAAATCTAAATTAAATTGTTGCTTTACCATGGTGGCTCCTTATGGTGACAGCAAATTTCCAATTCCGGTATCTCAATTGAAAAATTGATATGAAAATATGAATTGAAAAGTGATATGCCTGCTACCTTATGGTTCAAATTCCTAAAGTCGTGGGAAACATTCAAAATGTTATTTCTCAAATCCAAATATTATTTTATTCCATATTTAATTGACCAGTTTTAGAAAGTCACATACCATATTTCACTACTTTTTTACTATCAGAAATATTTGAAGTACTAGCCACCAGTCTGGGATTTCCTTGGATACTCCTGCTTTAGTGTACTATGTTTATATTAAAAAATGGTGAACATTAAATATCAAAATAAATATGGCTTGTTACAGAATAGATTTGTAATTATTTAAAATTTTTTTTTAAATAGGAGATACTTCTTTAGTTAAACAAATAATGGGAATAAGGAATGTGATTATCTGCATTGGTAAATGAAATATAGCACTACTATTTTTGTTTTTTTTTAACGAAGATAATCAAGAGTTGACAACTTCTTTCCCAAACCCTCTCTTTCCCTTTACAAAGACTCCATTTCTATTTCTGGGAAGCTTCTGTTCTCTCATGTTCTAAACTACTGTGTCATATTTGACAATTATTTTTCTCCTCTGTTTCTCATATTAGTTTCCTGATTACAACTTCTACTAATTCTCCCTTTAAAATATTTATTGGATTCATGAAACATCCTACATTTCTTCAAGTCTAGATCCTATCACTTTGAACCAAACACACAACCTGTAGATGGTCTTTTAACCCCTCAGCGCTCCCCATCACTGATTCGACCTGTTCCTGTGCAAAACTTCTTTAGCTTTGCTGTTCTGTATGATGTGTTCTCCTGCTTCTTTCTTTACCAACACCCTGTTGTCTGCTTTAGGGCCTTTACTTATGGCTTCTGTTCTTTCTAAAGCATGTCCTTAAATCCATTCACTTTTCTCAGCACCCATTTTTTTATTTGCCTTCCTTGTTGTTCTTTCATGTATTTGAATTCACATACAACAGTGAATTCATAAACGCCAAGGCTTTATCATACATTCACTAGTCTTTTAGTATGTTTTCTCACACCAAGTGTATTAGTTAGGGTTCTCTAGAAAAACAGAATCAACAGGGAACAAACGCAAATATAAAATTTATAAAAGTATCTCATGTAATGGTGGGAACTCAGAGTCCAAAATCTGCAGGGCAGGCTGTGAAGCTGACAATTCTGATGGAGGGTCTGTACGCACTCCACAGGAGAGGCTCCCTAGCCGAAGCAGGAAGAGAGCCTGTCTCTTCTGAATCCTCCTTAAAAGGCTTCCAGTGATTAGATTAAGCATCACTCATTAAAGAAGACACTCCCCTTGGCTAACTACAAATGGAATCAGCTGTAGATGCAGTTGATATGATCATGATTTAATTCTATGAAATGTCTTCATTGCAACAGACAGGCCAGCACTTGACCCACCAGACAAACAGAAACCACCACTTGGCCAAGTTGACACATGAACCTGACCATGGCACCAAGTAAATAATGCACAATTAAATATCAGTGCAGCTCATCCGCCATTTTCACTGCTGCTATTAAACGTGTTGCTTCCCACCAAGAACTTATAATCTAAGAGACAGTTTGAAGAGCTGACATGTAAATAAATAATTTTAATACCATGTGTCCAGATTTACGTTAGAAGTAAGAGTAGGTGTGATGGAAGTACAAAGGGAGATCACACAGTTCAGATTCAGGAGGTGGGTTTGCAGTTAAATGGTGAAGATTCTTAGTGAGTAGAAAGCAAAATAAACACACTCTTAAAAAATTGGCATTTTATGCAACTACTACCTCCTCAACTATGCTGGACCCATTGCTGAACTGAATTGTATTCAATGCTCAAGTACTTGAAAAGTTTGGAGAGCAGTATTTAGTGTAAGAGTTCTTTCTTTTCTAACATTCCTTACCCACAAACATAAATGTGATCATACAAACTTTATTGTTTGCTTTTCCATGAACTCAAGCCTAAAATGGAAATGACACCTACATTTTAGAAACATTTAAACACCACTATCACATTTAATGTCCTTTGGGGAATGCTGGATGCTGTGTTATTACTAGATTTAGGGTTAGGTAGTTGTGTGATCTTCTCTGGGGGTCTTGAACTTCTTATTTACCTTGAGGAAAATAAGGTAGAAAGTTGACAGTTCTACTCAGTATGAGTCTTACTATCTTCTAAACTTCCTTGCTCTTAGTATCCGTGCCATAAATACTAATACATTTTTCTGTTTTGGGGTTCTGACTCATGAAGGCTTTAATGGGAGAAATTGGTCTTTCTGCTTCCTTCTCAGGGTTGCCAGAATTAGCAAATAAAAATGTAAGACACCAGGTCAAATTTTAATTTCAGAAAAAACAATGAATAATTATTCATTATAAGTATATCCCAAATATTGCAAAATTTTAGATTATGTATTGGGTGTCCCCCAATACATACATGTCTTGTACTAAAAATTATACATTATCTGAAATTCAAATTTCTTTGGGCATCCTGTGTCTTATCCAGTAACCTTATTCTCAATTTCCCTTCCCAAGTAAGTGGAACTGAATCTAAGCCTTTTCAGATAATACCACAAAACCTATGAATCAGAATTACTTGCACCTAAAATTAGTGATTTAATAAGCATATAACTTCAGGGCATTTCTCTCCTTTTAATCTAGCAGACTTGCCAACAGTCTTTCGACTTTCCTTCCATTATGCGCAAGCACATTTCAATAATCCTGAACTTGGTGTCACTCTTCTATTAATTTATTTATCTATCTATTTATTTATTTATTTATTTATGCCCTTTTCTACAGTTTTTTAAAATGATTGTTTCCTTGACATGTAATCTTCCAAGTTATTTCTACCTCCCTGAAGATGTTATGTTATCCCTCTCTCTGCTTTCTGAGTTACAGATCGCCTCAGTCTGAAGGTCCACTCTTTTATTTCCTCTAGAGTATCTAAGATTTGCTGATAGAGACAATTCAGCCTCCTATTCTGACTCTCTACCCAATTGCTGTCTATTTTGATAGATATCCAGTGGACTTTTTTCCCTTGTCTAAGCCAGGTCAGCAGATTGGGTCAACCTATTGCTATTCCAAAGGAGTCTGCTCTGATGGGTCATTCACGGCACTGGCAGCCACATCTACATTTTCCTCTGCTTGAACCTCCTCTTCTATTTCACTGGTCCTTCAACTGAATGAAATAGCTTCATAGAAAACTGGCACTTTTCAACGCGTTTTTTTTTAAATTTAAAGATAAAAAAAGTAATTTCTATTAAGTGACATATTTAGGCATCGGACCTGCCTACTTAATATATACATTATAAGGATGAAATGGTAAAAATAGGTTTCTAAATTTAATCAGATCTTTACATTATTTTTAGGGTCATTTTATTTCTTCAGTAATTGATTTCAGCTTTA